>VZTV01018163.1:0-12148 GCA_013400875.1 Anhinga rufa | reverse complement strand
CAGGCACGCCCCGACCCTGCGCTCGTAGCGCGGGCGGAGGGCATCGTTATCCCTGCGCGCAGGGAGCGGGGGGGGGAAGCCCAAAGCCCCGGTCCCGGGGGTGTGCAGCTGCCCGGGGACCCGCATCCTCACCGGCTTGATCGAGATCAGGCGAGGGGACCGCAGAGGGGCAGCGGGACCCCCTCCTCGGAGCCGGCGGCGCCCCGGCGCGGGCACCCCCGAGGGCAGACGCGGACTTCGGGGCGGCTGGTTCTGTGTCCGCAGAGGAAACCCCGCGCCCTGAACCGCCGTCCTCCCGCGCAGAAAGCTGCCCCTCTTCAAACCGTGTTTCCTCTGCAAAAATCCTCCAAGTAAGCACCAAAACCGGAGCGGTTAGATCTCAAACCCCGTCCTTCTCCAAAACGGTTTTTTCTGTCTTACTTTACCCACAATAGGCAACGAAAGAAGATGGACGTGCTGATTTGCAAGTCGCTACCTTTGTATAGGCATCTTTCTCCAAAGAAAAAATCAGAAAATGAAGATAAAAGACATTGCAGGGAAATTAAAAACCTCCTAGGAGAACAAATAAGCTCACTAAGTCATCGAGGTAAATTTCGTAGGGATCGGCATTAGTGACATTGCTTTTGTGCCATCCATAGTTTTTCATAATGTTAGTTAAAGCAGATGGAGTGCTAAGCCAACCTTGACTAGCTAACTAAAACACTTGTTTTCCTTTCCCCCTCTCTCTTCTTTTTTCCAACTGCTTCTCAGCAAGTTCTCATTCTCCCCTTCTTATTACCCTGTCCTTTAATTGTCATTAATCCTTAGAAGAGGGTGAAAATAGACAAGAAAATAAATCCTGTGCTGTTTGGTAACAGAGATCTCTAATGAAACTCATTGTGAGTCTTATTTTTCTATTTTCATCATTCTTTAATTTTTTTCTCCTGTTCTTAAAGCACAACACAGGTGAGGTTTACTGCATGATACTTATCTTCTGAAAATGTATCACACTCCTGCCTTTCAGTAGAAATCCTAGGCTGAGGAGAACATTGCCTGCCTAAGAAGTCACCAAGCACATCTGATTTTATTTGTAACAACTTCAAGGGGCTGCCCCAAAATGGCTTTCTACCACAGCCGTCCTCGATTATTCCAAGAAAAATCACAACTCCAGAGTACACAAACAGCTCAATCTTCGAGGCGTACTGGAGAGAAACGCTGAGGTACATATTGCAGAAAAGACAGCGATCTGCTCTCAATCATCTGCTTATCAGCTCATCAAGCAAACTCTTCTTTTCAGTTCATTTTTGCTAGGGAGTAGCCTTTCCTGGGGAAGAGGCTGAATTCCACGTTGGAAGCCCATAATTCTGCTCGTATGAGTGAGGGTTTAAAACTTTCATTTGAATCTGACATTAAAAACAAAAAAAAAAGTCTTTTAGCTTCCTCCTCGCAGCAGCCTATAAGAATCTCCTGGTCTTTATTTGTTTGGCAATTCAGGTGTCTGTTTCAGAAGACAGAGCCTCTCTCCTGTTTCATCCCTAAATCTGTGTGATGAGTCCAGGGACGAACACGAGGTCTGGCTCAGCCAAGACCGTACTAGTGGGGCAAAGCCCCTTCGACAGCTACGTAGGTTTCAAACACCAGCATTTCATGCAGGGCACCCTGCTGTACTCATCTGTCACTTCGGCTAATTTGTAAGCTTTTAAAACTTCCATGACTTAATAGTCATACCCAGGTGAGGAACAAAAGTGAAATCCATTAAACCCCTATTATTATTTAGGCAAATTTAGTGGTGGGATTAGGCAGCCGATTGACATGACTCTGGGAGCCAGTTATACAAAGTATAGGGTGAATTTTCCTTTCGCTGCTCTCTGGCTAGCCTGCCTCCAGCCTGCACGAGAAGAATCGGCTCTCGTCCAGGTCAGGACTTGGCTAAAGCTGCCAGCAACAGGACGACAGTGCAGGTGTTTCTTGGAGATTCAGAAACAAGCACAGAGCTTGTTTAATTCTCCCTGGGTACTCACACAAAACAGCTGCTTAATTTTATTTAATGTTTTTCAATCACTACTGACTGATGCTGGAATCAAAGCAGTGCCCAGCAAAGGAAAGCTTTGTGTCTCTGCTACCATCCTGCGAGGCACCTGCTCCTCCCAGGAGTCTCTGATTGGAGAAAGTCCTATTTGGCATATATGAAAATTTAAAAATATAAATACCAAGTAGCACCTTGATCCAAATTATCTTCATCCAAACAGTAATTAGCTACTGGAAGACCGAGTCAGACTTGAACAAAGTCCAGATTTTGCATTCAGGGATAAACATGCTTTAATCTACAAAATAGCACACATACTAGAGCTGGAGAAAGGCAGCTTAATTTACAAAGTAATATTACAGTACATGGATACAAATTGTACTCGCGTCACGCTCGGGATGACTTTTTGAATCTTCATGCATGGGATTTATTAAACATGAAATCAGCTGAGGCATGTTAGCAGAAATAATGTCTAAAAGAGCTGTCAGGTTTCTAAATAGCTGGTTATACTAATAAGCCAAGATAACTTTAGCCTCAGTGTAACCTTCTTAGAAAAATCAAGGGTTCCTGGAAATCAAACAACAGCTATGAACTCTCTTAAAGATCAGTGAAGCACACTGGTTAAATTGGTATTATCGTGTTGGGCATTCCACAGGGAAAATCGCTGTAGTTGAGTATAAAAGCGCAGAGCAAAGAGTAGCATCAGAAAAAAAAAACCTATTACTTTGCTGCTAAAAAAACCCATCTCTAAGGATCTAAAGCTCATTTTTGAATAATAAAGATCCGCCAGCAGGGAGAAAGGATCAGTGAGAGATATTACTTCTAGTCCCCAAACACTGACGACAAGAGGCCTAAATATTCAGTATTGAGTGTGGGCACCTTTTTTTTGGCTGTAGATTATATTCATGTCCATCTGCAGCTGGACCTTAGAGTCTGGGGGATTCAGTAGGACTGATCTCAAAAAGCACATCAGTGCCCTTGTGAATGTTGACTTTTGAACTATTTCCAATGGCAACCAGTGCACAAAGCGTCCCTGGGTATCAGGTCACTGGCAAAGTATGTGCAGAAGTCTCACAGTGACAGGGAAAAAGACAATTAAAAAGGGCCAAACAGAAACACCATGTATGAAAGTCTGAATTTAAATTACTCATTTGAGGCAGCTAATTCAGGCAGCAGCAGAGCTGGACACAAGGGATAATGCAAGGAGCGTATAAATGGGAAGGATTTGTTGGGCAGTGCTACTGGTTCCCAGGATCTGGAGCTCATGCACCGGGTGCAGGGTGCTCACAAGGCAGGACCAGGCACTGCTGCTCCTCTGGCATCTCCCCTCCCGGTATGCTGATGCTCGACTGTTGGAGAGCAGCCCTGGTCCCAGCTGGGAGAGCCCACCTCCATGCCCGGGCCACAGGGGAGGAAGCCTGCAGAAAGGGTTTCTGCTCTGTGGGAGATCAAGCAGCAGACTCAAAAAGCAGCCTCGTGCCTGCAAGGGTTCTGCACGCACAAGCTTTAGGAGTGGTGGAAACCATAATCTGGTAATGGGATCTGGTCATCTCCCCTCCTGCTCAGAGCCTGCTCAGGCTCTCTTCCCCTTTCCTTCCCTCGCCAGTAATTCCTCTCTACATTTGCAGTGCAAACCCAGAGCAAAGCTGGTTGCTTTCAGCTGTAACCCCCCAGATTTTACAATAAAATGGCTCTTTTTGGAGAGAAGTGGAAGACAGGAAAGAAAAAGAAATACCAAACCTGTGGCCAGGGATCCGAGCAGAAGCTGTCATCTAAACAGCCCCCAGCCTCCTGTCACGCAGGAGCCACGGGTAATTTAAGCTCAGTGCCATGCTGCCAATAACCGTGTTATTTAATCAGCAGAGCTTATGCAGTGACTTTTTATGGGGTTTTTCCACTTCCACATACTCACTCCCACAGGTCCAGATAAAGAAAGTTTTCCACAATGAACACTTGGAGAGACCCTTCCTCTCACAGCTCGACCCACTCCATCAAACCAAAGGCCATTACTGGATCCTAAATCACCCTGGAAATTGCTTAAGCAGGGAAGACTAAAATTTCCCCCTTCTCTCTCTGGGATTTCCATCTGCCGCAGATACAGGGTAGGAGAGGGATTACTGCCCTGCCAACACTTCCCTCCAGAGTGGGTAGAGAGCCAAACTGCAGAGGATGATGAGAATAAATTATAGCTGAAAGGAGAGGAGAGCTCTAAGGAAAGAAAAACGCTTCCTCCAACTGCCTCGTCCCTGCGGCACAGCAGAACAGTGCCAGGAAATCCACAGCAAACTAACAAGACCCTTTCTTTAAAACCTAACCTAAACCAACAAATACAAAATATCTCAAAATTTCTGATCATTTCACCAACATATGTAGGCACTCGATGTACCGCTGAATTTTGTATTCTAATCCATGTATATAAAAACCCTACACAGCGGATTGCTGAGGACTTACTATATAAAATAGCACATAAACCAGTAAGTCAACACAAAAATACAGACTGGGCCATTGCCTCCCAATTTATGTTTTATTTGCATATGCGTAATTTTTTTAATACTATATAGCTTGCATTTTTTCCTTCAGTCCACACTGGACAGACATTTTAGGCCATCAGAAAAATTGAAGTTGAATATATGAATCAAAAGAAAAGTCTTGGAAACAATGACAGCACTTTTAATGTTAAAGATGGCTTTGACATATTAATTAGTATCTCAGAAATTAAATAAAGCCAGTGATACAGAATGATTCATTAGAATGAAATTAATCTGAGAAATAATAAATTCTGAGTGGTTGGATAAAAAGAATACAAATAGATATATTAGCAGCAAAACTCTTCACAGATGAGTGCTACAGTGATCTCTAGCAACAGTGGATGAGACTGCAGATAATAGAATTTTCTTAGCAGATGGCTTGGTAGGTGGCACTCTCCCCTCCTAAGCTGGTGTTACAGATTTACTCCTGAGCTGCATGCCAGCATAAAATGGATCCTTCCCCATATTCCAGCTCAGCCCCTGACTGCTGGATGGAGAAGAGCTGTTTAACTTTGACCAGCAGATTTTTGCCCTTTTCTGGTGCAGGATGTGTGACGATGAAGAGTGTGCTTGCTACCTACTGGATCCTGTTGCCTCTAGAGCTTAAGTGGAGCAAGCGAGCAATAGTTTGCACTACAGGTGATTATTTTTAGTCCACATTATTGCATATCCAGTATGGTCAGGCTCCACAGCCCTTCCATCAGCAAGCTACAAATCCTAGATTTAAAGATAATTAAACTAATACTTACCAAAACAATAGAAGCACAGAGCATCACTTCTTGCTCGTAGTGAAGACCAACACAAGCATTTCACACCTGCACTGCAGGGAGCCGCAGGAGCAGGCAGCTCTGCCACGGATGCCTGGCCAAGGCTCTCTGCAAGGGGGGCAGCCCTGTGGTGCCCACACAGCAGCACAGCAGGTCTGGCTATGGTAAACATGGTCAACTAGCAGTCCAGCGATGACCAGACCACTGCAGATGTCCCAGTCTTGGAGCTTTGCTGTCTCTGGCATCATTTTCACCTCTGCAGCTCCCCAGACAACCCTGCTGCCGTTGCGATGTTGCAGCTGTACCAACCCAGGGTCTCACCTTCAGGTGCTGGGATTAAATCATTCTTGGAGGCAAGATGCTGGTTGTCAAAGTCCTTACCAAATCACACAGTCTGGGCTTGGTGGCAGTCAGAAACGTTCCATCAAGTTCAATAAAACACTAGAATGATATTCCAAACAAGAACCCACAACAAGGTCTAAGCTTTGGGCTGCTTCACTCCTCCTGCCATAACTGTCATTCGAACTTTTGAAAAACCCAGTGATCTGACTGGATTACCCGAAATCCATTTTCACCGTAGTTCATCTGGATCACTTTTCCTGTCCCAGCCTCTGTGCCTGTCCCACCACATCAAGCAGAACTGTTTCATCCCAGCAACATAAGCAACACCTCCCTGTTTGCAGCCTGCCTCACCGCCCTTGGCTTTTCCCTGCCCTGTGCAGCAAAGAGTTGTTGTTGTGACAGTCTCTAACAGACAGTACTTTCCCAGGCTGGAAATGTTCCCTGAGTTTCATCACCCATTTGTCAAAATCTGTCTCAAGGTCAGGGGCCTTCCACGTCAGCGAGTTCCCCCTGCTCCCTTCCCGCAAAGCTCAACTGCCCAGGGCTGGACTTGGTGCACATTAGGGCTCAGCTCCACCAACACAGGTATTCAGGGTGAGCTGGTTGTCTCCATTTACGAGAAGTTCAAATTAGGCATGTCTTCTAGCTACAAGTTACATTTCAGGAAAGGCTATGGGATCAGATCCTATCTACTTTCTGGTTTTGCTTTTCCCCCCCTCTTTACAGTGGTTGATTTTCTTCTATGCTTTTCTCAGCATTACTTTCTAAGAACTTCCCCCAGGTCTTTAGGAACTACAGGATGTACAGCTCGACCAGGATTTTTCCATTCTTTCTTGCATTTTTCTACATCTTTTTAGGAGTTTCACATGCCTTTCTAGGACTTTCCTGGTGATCTCTGGGAATGTCCCCTCCAGCTTTCTAGAAATTTCTACCCAGCTTTCAGGGAATTTCATACTGCTTTCTAGGAAATGTTCCAATAGTTTTCCAAGTATTTCTTCCACCTTACTAGGAAATTACATTTGCTTTCTAAGAATTTCTGCAGCTTTCAAGAAATCCTTAATGCTATTCTAGAAATTTCCCTGATGCTTTCTAGTAATTGTGCACTATTTATAGGAATTCCCTTCTGCTTTCCAGGAGTTCCCTTCTGGTCTTTAGAAATCTCCCACAGCTTTCTAGGAGCTGTGCATTTCTTTCTAGGGTTCCTCCATTGCTTTATAGCAATTCCTCCTTACTTTATAAGAAATTCCCTCCAGCTTTCTAGGAATTTGTGGCCAACTTTCTCGGAATTCACATTTTGCTTTCCTGGAGCCCCACCACAGCTTTCTGGTAATTCAGTTCTGCTTTCTAAGAATTTCCCATAATTTTCCAGGAGTTCTCTGTAGCTTTCTAGGAATTTCCCATGGTTTTCTAGACATTTTCCATACATTTATAGGAATTTCCTGCTGCTATGAATCTCTCACTGCTCTCTAGGCATTTCTATCAGCTTTCCAGGTATATCTATCTTGCTACAGCATGGTGTCAAGTGTTGTTCTGTGCTGTTTGTGCTGTTGCATGCTGTCTTGTGTTGCGGCATGTTGTGTGGTATTCCAAGTTGTCCTGTGGTGTTTTGTTTTCTCATATGTTGTGCTGTCACGTGTGGTTCTCACCTGTTTGCTCGTGTTGCTGCATGCCTTCCCATGTTGTTACGGCATGCTCTTGTGTGTGTCATCTTCTACTTCTGCGTGCTGTCAGAGGTTGTCAAGTGCTATCCTATGTTGCTGCAGGAATAAACATTTGAGAGTGCATATTTTTAATTGCTATTTTCAAAAGCCATTGGAAAGACTCAAGAGGTGATATCTGGTCCCTAGAGGATGATGAAAAAAATTTGTCGGGCCTGTTTGAAGCAGTTGTGAGATCCTGTGGCTGTTCCCTGTGCCCTATGGGATGGTGCTATACCTCCTCTTGCCCCCACACTACACCCATAGCTGCATATTACAATCCTAGGTCAGTCTGCCTAGTCCAGTGTCTTGTTGCAGACACAGGCTGGCACAGATGCTTCAGGGCATGAACGATCCCATAAGAGACACATCATAGAGGAAATGACTTCCTAATCCCCTTGAAAGGCTGCTTTATCCCTTTAAATGTAGCTTTATGTCCCTTCTAAATGCAGATTGGCTTGTCATGTTCATTCCCTTCCAGTCTTATCTGATATAACTATGCATGTTTTCATCTACATAAATAGGAAATTGGGTATGAACCAATTTAGCTTGGCACAGTGTAGCATGAGTAACCTAAAATTGGGTTCAAATATTGCAGACAGAGCCAAAACCTTTAACTGATTTTGTAAGTAATCTTCTATCAGCTTATATAAGGGTTTCATTACAATTTATAAGGCAAAAAAGTGTTATTTCTCTGTTTGACCAAATTTCCCTAGATAATAGTTTATTCATTATCAGCTGAAACTGGGAAAACAGGGTGGCGTTTTTTTGATATACTGACACAGACTCACAGAAATCCCTAGCTCTTTTAAAGAAATAATCTTTGAACTTATGGGCAGTCCTTAGACTGTACAGATGCCCCTTCCAATCTGGGGGTTGGATTTTCTACATAAAATTAATGTATAGTAAGTCAGTAGACCATAGGAAATGCTCTATATACATGTTTCACCTCGCCCACTCTTCTGTCCCTGACAGCAAAACCCAGCACAAAGCCTTCACAGGCACCTCCCATCAAGTGAGTGCTGATGAATAGTTCCCAGAAACGTTGCTGGTTTCTTCTGGCAAACCCCTGATAACAGCCAGCTCAGTGCCAAGGCCAGTTCCTAACACCATCTTCCAGAGCCAGCAGCAGAATACAGCCCAGTTCCTTGCACTGCACCTTCAGAGCCGTCACCACACATCATTTCCCACCTGCTCTACAACTACTTTTTCATGGAGCAGAAAAGTCTTGACACATCCCACGCTTGCCTTTATGCCACTTGACTGCACTGTTTGTGATCCAGGGTTGTGGAAAACCTGGTCCTGCAGTGCCACTTACTGGGCATTTATGTTAATAAAAGCAATGTGCAGCAGCTCTTCATTTTTCTTAGTTGATTCCCAGCACCAATTTGAAATGGTGAAAAACATAAAAAGCATTAATATCCAATGTAAATTTTATGAATACAGGAAAGCTTGAGAAAGCAAATACAGTAAAGCTCATTTCTTAAATGAGGCAGTAATTGTGGAGGAACAGAAATCCTCCTTTTCTGGTTAGCGTAGGGAAGGCTTTGCTCTGTAATACTCTAGGAATACTTTCAGGTGAAAACATATAGATGGTTTAATTAATCCCTAATTCAACAACAACAAAGGACTGAATGTTCATCTGGAGGTTCGCAGGAGTGTTATTAATATATTCCTTGGAAAATAAGGCAACTGAAAGGAATGCTCCAACAAGAGCTGAGGTAGGGCTTATTTGATTAATCCAGTCGTAGTCTCTAGGCGCATGCTTTCTGCATGTACCATTAGTACTTGCACAGTAATTTAACCAGTAAGATACTACTAAGATACTCTGCATGAACCTGTAAGAAAACATATGTTTGAGCTTACAAATAGGGCACTGACCAACTACATGGATTGATCGCATGGGACTGTCTGTGTAGGAGTCTTTTTTTGGGGAACCAGGACTTTTGAAGAACAAATCCGAAATATTCAGCTGCAGATCAGTATGCTCAAAACCACGTTCTGGGATCTGTCCCTCCTGATCCTCCAAGGCAGAGAGCTGGCTGGAGAGCACGGCAGCCCCTCCAGCCCACCCGCCTGACCTTCCTGCTTGTGGAGGGCACTGATGGGATCCGTACACTGGGTCTCACATCAGAACGGAAGCAGGATCAGACCAAAACACACATCTGGATCTGGGAGCTGGCACACCCTCCTGGATTCGCTCCTGGTGAGCGAAAAGCTGGACATGAGCCAACAAATGTGCACTTGCAGCCCAGACAGCCAGCCGTGCCCTGGGCTGCATCCCCAGCAGCGTGGGCAGCAGGGCGAGGGAGGGGATTCTGCCCCTCTGCCCCGCTCGGGTGAGGACCCCCCTGCAGCGCTGCGTCCAGCTCTGGAGCCCCCAGCACAGACAGGACATGGACCTGCTGGAGCGGGTCCAGAGGAGGCCACAGAGATGATCAGGGGCTGAGAGAGTTCAGGTTGTTCAGCCTGGAGAAGAGAAGGCTGCGGGGAGACCTTATTGCGGCCTTCCAGTACTTAAAGGGGGACTATAGGAAAGATGGGGGCAACCTCTTTAGCAAGGCCTGCTGTGACAGGACAAGGGGTAACGGTTTTAAACTAAAGAATGGTAGGTTTAGACTGGATATAAGGAAGAAATTTTTTACAGTGAGGGTGGTGAGACACTGGCACAGGTTGCCCAGAGAGGTGGTAGATGCTCCATCCCTGGAAACACTCACGGTCAGGTTGGACAGGGCTCTGAGCAGCCTGGTCTAGTTGAAGCTGTCCCTGCTCACTGCAGGGGGGTTGGACTAGATGGCCTCTAAAGGTCCCTTCCATCCTAAACCATTCTATGATTCTGTATTTTTTAATACAGATGAAAACATTTTAGCGTGAAAATTAGTGCAGATGAAGAAACACATGTAGCCGGAGGTTACATATTCTTTGTGAGTATCCATATTAGCCCATTTGCCTTCCAGTTTTGTGGCATGAGTAATTGTTGTTGGTTGGTCAGAGCCACCTCAAGACTTTTCAGAATTCATTGCAAAAAATCAGATTTGTTTCTCAGCAATAGGAGAAATGACTAGTCTAGTGAAAGAGAAGTTACATAGCTGTTCAAAACTGTCTGCACTGACTATAGAGCAAATTACTAACTTGAGGAATGTAGCTTTCCATGTGACAACTCAGAGAAAGAATATAGATATAAATATATTTACATTAAAGAGTCTGCCAGCAGAGTTTCTATTGTGAAGTGCAGAAAAGACCATGTGTGGTTTTAAAGCAGATTAACAAGTTAGTATCTTTGGCATATAAGAAAATTATTAGAGGCAGAAGACATCAGTCCTCAGAATGTAAACCATATACCACAGTACCAGTCATACCCACCAACAGCTAATTTATTTCTATGCATGACATCCAGCTGTCTCCACTTTCTGATTGAGATGTCTTTCCTGCTCAGTCATTTCATATTTTTAGCAACAAGTGTTAGGGCCGGATACCCTCAAAGATGTTTTCAGGGCTGGATGTGTCAGTGGTTATGGAGACTGCGGTCTGCCTGTCAAGATCAAAAAGAACTAAAGACACTAGCAGTAAAGGACATAAACTGTGAACAAATTTTGTTGTGCAAGAAAAATGCAGTGCAAGGGTATCAGTGCCAGTTTTCACTCTTTCATGATGGAACCTCACCTGGCGTATTTGCACCTGCAACTGTCATATATATATCTGTAAGACCTAAGTTGTGGAGCCATGGGGGAAACAGATAGGTGGACATCTGAGATTTGATGGATCTGTGTCAGAATGAAAGTTGAAAATCATAAGCTGAGTAGGCTTGCCAGAAGCTGAAAACAAGCTCCAGCCTACACAATTGTATTTTTATGAAAATAAAAACTCCAATTTTTCATAGAAGTTGAGTTTTAACAGCAAAGATTTCACCAGTGAGTATATCTCTACAAACATTTAATACCTGGGAAGAGTTCTGGCTTTTTAATATAAAATTCCCATTTAACATCCTGCAACAAGCAGTGACAGGGAGGTCAGAGCTTGCCAGCCCCATATTGCAAGTGTTTAACAGTAGGATGCTCTGCACACACAGCTGCCACCCCCTCAGGGATGAGACCTGTGGACAGAGCAGTGTTATTACAAAGGGAATTTTAACAGAAGACCTTAGAGGAGCTGGGCTGGGTTACAGATGGTAGTTGCAACCAGCTCTGTGTGTTGGCATGTTATTCTGGTCCACAAAAGAGGTAAACTAGCACTGTTTGCAGACTGTAAATGGGATGCAGTATGGCTGATCTGAACACGTTTGTCCCCATTCCCAGCAGACTCAGCATCAGCTATGGGATAAGACCAGGTCATGTGTTGCTGACTTATAACACTATCAGACTTAAGCGTTAATGTGCCAATCGTTGAAATGTGTGTTAGGGATCTAGTTTGTGTATCTATCACCATGTTCATCAGGAAGCTGGGCTGGAGAAAGAATAGAAGCACTGAAATTGAGTATCCCCCCTATTTTTATTAAATCTCAAAAGAATGCACATCTGATCTCAAACAGAGAAGCTATCAGATGCTATAAAGATAAAATGTGGATTGACCATGATTACTAAAAGGAAAGAAATGCTCTGATATCGACTCTCAGCCTTCCAGCAAAATCAAGGCCCCATGTTTATTTTACATTTTTGAGGCATCATACACAAGAAAGTTTTTATCAGCTGGAATGGATTTCACAGGAATGCATCACTTTTTTATTTTTTATTCTTTTTTAGGATCAGGACCTAAGAGTAAATTATTTTTCTAAGGCGTCCTTCACTGTGTTTTTTAAGCAAAAAAAAAAAA
>VZTV01018162.1:0-20669 GCA_013400875.1 Anhinga rufa | reverse complement strand
TTACCTTTCAGGGAATAGATAGCATACGAGCCAATGGATAGTGCATAGAAGTGCACAGTCAAAAACATGGACTAGGAAATGTGCTTTGCTACAGCGTGAGTGAGTGAAAAAGACCAGGGGAGGAGATTGCCGTAACTGAAATGTGCATGTTTGGGTCTCTTCCCTTCCCTTTCTCTTATTCCTGATTGCTCCCCCAAGCAGGGTCTCACAGCACAAATGGAAGCACAAGCCTTTGGAAACTCTGTGTGGCCCGCTGTCATTACATGGTGTGGCTGGCATAAATAGCAGCCACAGAGATGACTTGTATGTGCAAGACAGCCTGCCACAGAGAAGAAAAGAGCTTTCCACCTTCGGGTGGGCTTCTGACAAAGAGTAAATGGATGGGGAGGAGACAGCTGAAACTAGAGGAAAAAATAAGATGTAAAAACAAAACCAAAAATGCAAACAGACCAGGAGGCACTGGGTAACAATTAGATTAATGTGAGATTAATTTTAAGTGTTTTAACCATTCACGCTGAGTCATTAAGTGCTGTGAGATTTGACGACTCTGATTATCTACTCAGAAGTGTATTTATGCCTGTCAAAAGCAAAATGGCGTGTCAGAAACAGAGCCTCACCTTCCCCACCTGTATCCAGTATGCAGTCTGTAAAGTATAATTCAATAGTCTGTATTAATCAGAACGATAACAGTGAATTGTGTCTGAATTAAGCACAGGCATGACTGATGCAATATTAATTGCTCAGCAGATTTGTACATGGGATTATAACTATGTGACTTTACTTGTACGATAGACCTGGTTTCAGGTCACCGAAACCTGTCTACCTCTTGGAGACTCTGCTTCTCCCTTTCCTTGTACGTTATGGTGTCATCAGAACCAGCTCAGAGGTACCACACCAGCATGGTGTGGAGCATCTCACGTTTGAATAAAGACACAAGGTTTGGTTATCCTATCATCTAACTTTAGGTATCTACAAGTGTGTGTCCTTCGAGTAAGCTCTGTCATTCTTCTGTCTGTTCCAGCCAACTGGTTCCTCTTGGTTCTATCTTTCACAAAGATATATAAGGTGACAGAGAGACATTCTTTGGTCTCTGGTGTCTCTGGATGTTTCTGGCTGGTTTCTTGATTGCTATTTGTGCCTTTCAGTGTGCCTGCTAGTTGGCATGAAGTTATACAACGGAGCCCAAATGTGGTTTAATGATTTTTTTTTCCTAAATATTTCCCAAGTATTTTTCATAATGTTTGCTGGTACCTTGGGCCAGCCTGAAGCATGAGCATGTTTCCATGTTAACTCTGGCTCCCTTTGAAATGCTTATAACTTCTTAAACAAATTCCATTGGCTTTGCAAGCTTTCATTTTTGGTCCTAGCTCAAAGGTGGATTTTTTTTTAAAGTGTGAGAACAGTGTTTCCAGTCACACTTCAGAGCTATGTGAGTGGGGAGAAATATACTCTTTTTCCTGTATGCTTGGTTTGAAGGTCATGATTTTATAATGAAAAATGGTTGAAGTTAGGAGGTTAATGGAAACTCAGAGCTGAAGCATTAACTCAGCAGGTAGCTTCCTCTCTCTTATGGTCCTATTCAGAACACACAAATGTCCTCCTGACTGGAGGAAATAATTATTTGCATCAAATAATGTTGTTATTTTAAAATCCCACCAGAACACAGAGTAACATGGCAACACAGTAATATACAAGTTGAAGTATAACTAGGTGGATATAGCAATAAACAGGGCAAAAAGACTAGGACAGGATGCCTGTCAGGATGCAACTCCGATGCAATTTGGAGGTAAACATCAAGGGGCATTGCACAGGAGAGTGTGAAACATGAGAGGTCACATAATTGATATGGACCTGTGCAATTTTAGGTTTTAAGTTTAGGCACAGATTAGGAATTATATAAGAACATCTGTGCCTGTATTTGTGTTGCATTTGGAATTGAGATGTTCTGTAAATTTTATTCCCAATCCAGCTCTTGAGAGATATCCAGATCACAGATGATAAGACCTGTGAGAATGTGTACATTCATCTAGAAATTAACTTCTAACCTCTTAAGTTTGTGATGCTAATCACATCACTGATTACTTTCCCAGCAGTTTTTACTTATTGTGTTCAGCATCTATGAAGTGCCAATATACTTGCAATTTGTGACAGAGTTGAATTTATTGACAGCACGTCAAACTGAGGTAATGATAAAAAAGGGGAAGGTTTGATGACTGTTTTATGATGTGTCCTAAACGAATGCATTGTTGCAATTAAGCAGATAATATGTGGGAGTGAATGCTATAAAATCACACCCCTTGCTTTGTAGCTCCTTTTTTCTTGTGGGAGAAGCCAAGTGTTGAGTAGCCTCAAAGGCTGAGCTGGAGAACACCTTCTTCCCAGACACATGCTCCACCCAGCTCAAAACGGATGCACCCCTTGTGAAGCAAGATTTGTTGTATTTGGGGGTGCTCTAGCATCATCCTGGCAAACTCTATTGGCAGATGTGCTTTAAAAAGGATACAGCTTAAATGTATTAATTCAGTGTTATTTGTGGTGAGCAACACAGTTTTTAACACAGCAGAGGAGAGGGCGATATTACCAGAATGCACTGTGTCCATCAGCACTAAGGCTGCATTTAGTACCATTTATTTTAGACTTCATCTAATAGCTACCTTTCATTCTAAATACCTTGAATTAATTAGATGTATTGCTTAGGAAAAAATGAGTCACTGTGTGTGACTTGTATGTGTGACTTGGCTGCATAAAATATTAGAAATCTATAGCACTGTAGTTTATAAGTCAGTTGGTTAGACATTTTCTTGAATGCCATGGAACAACCCACTTTTTCATACTTATTTCTTCTTAGTTGAGTGAATGAAAACAAGGAATTGACAAAGATAAATCTGCTATCGTCCTTTGAAATACATTTATAAGCTCTTGTTTTCAAAGTATTTTCATTCCATTTGTGCTTCATCATGACATGCGAAAAGTCAATGAGTAGTGGTAAAACTTAGAATAATGGAAAAATAACCCATATGTCATTGCAATATTGCTCTTTAGCCCTACTGTTCCTACAGTTAGACATGCATTTATTTTACATGAAGGATTTGCTGTCTTTTAACATTAATTACTGCTTATGACATTAATATTCTGCTTGTTATTTTCTGGAGTATTGGAGTTAACCTCCATGCTCTGGAGCAGGACAGTGCTACAGTGACATATTGAAAAAAAAACATAAATTCCATCTACAGTGGATATTAAGGGTATAAAAGTATGGAAAGATTCCAGGCTTCCAGGTCTTTAGTGCCTATATCACCCTTAGAAATCATTTGGAGATATATTTTTAATATATTTAGCTATCTGAAGATACCCAGGAGGATGTTTGAAAGTGCTTTGATGCTTAGTTACTGTAGGAAGTTACTTGCATCATAAGGTACTTAATAACCTTTAAAAGTCTGGTCCTTGACTACTAAGTGGGTGTTTTTTAAAAATTTTACTTACATGCCATGGGAAAAGAGGGAACTGCAATTTAAAGTACTCTTTACTGGGCAGGTGACTGCAAGTATAGGCCTGGCTTCTGCTTTAAACTTCTCTGTTACTTCCCCAAAGGCACTTCGGGGACATTTGTGAATCGAGGTTTCTCTCTTCTAAAAATAGAAACCTGTACATAGGGTCCCTGTACATCACAGTAATACAAGTAGCAGGAATAAATGAAGTTCAACACCATTTAATTTTTAATTAGACTCCCTTTATCATATCCTTTGTAAAAATGGGGAGATTAACTTTCTCAGACCTATTCTCACCTAGTTAAAAACCAATTAGCTGTTATACACAAGCCAAATGCATCCTTATTAGCAAGGATTTCTGCTAATTATATTGTTCTGGTTAAGTGACTTTCCTGCCACTTGATGCGTCAAGTTCAGGTCTACTTTGGACTCTACAGTGATGCTGCCAAGATTTGAATCCAGCCAAGTGAGACCCCCAGCGGTCTTTGCTGATTAAAGATTTCAAGCTTTGGCCCAGCTGAATTATGTCACAATTAATTCTGCTCATTGCTGGGAGTTTTTTTCTCTTCCATCCCTCTGTTTCTTTCCTGAAGACCACGTGCAAAGCAAGCCCAATAGCAGTGCAAGTAGAAGATGTATTTTTGTCTCCAGTATCTGGGATGATTGAAAATAAAACAAGCTTGAACATCAGTAGCCTTCACTTAAGCTTTGAAATGGCAGGTTCAGTTACGGAGGACTGAAGCCGTATTTTCCTCTGACATTACCAGCTGTGCAGAGGAGTGGCTCCAGTACATTCAGTAGTCCCACTGCTTTCAAACAGGTGTCAGGAGAAGTGAATCTCCCTTTGAGTTTGGTTTTCTATACTCTGTGATTGAGGACTAACTCATAATGAACGCAGAGTGGTACTGTCGTCCTCCGAGATCAATCCCCTGCTGTGCAGAGCTGTCCCACTTACTCTCTTATGCTATAGGGTATATATGACTCACCCGAGGGCTATTGGCACTTCCCACAGGCAACTGGGGGAGCAGTCTTCTGTGTAGGAGTGTCCTAATACAGTGATGATGAAATGTGGAAACCTGCCTAGCCTCTTACTTATCCTTCTGTCTTTCTCAATAAATAAAATAAATTGGCTTCCCTGTAACTTGATGGGAAAGAGAGGGTTTTCTGGCAGGTTGTTGCTGATGATGAGTTTGTCATGCGACTCGTCTCTGCAGACCGAGTGTTTGAGTCAGACCGCTGCCGAGATGCCAGCTAAGGATTGCCCAGGAGCCCCAGGAGAGCTGTGCTTCAGCATCCTTGTCTTTGGGGATTCACCACTCTCTGGGCACGTGGCCCTGGGGCCAGCCAGGTGGGCAGGGTGGCAGGCAAGCACAGCTGATGGCACAGAGGCCCTAATGACACAAATACACTGAGACTTGATCAAGACTCAAAACCACACATACCAAGAGAAGCAAAGTGATTATTATTGTACGCCCTGCACCCACAGATTTCCCACCACTTTTGGAGAGCATTTCCCTCTGCAGTCTCTCACTGAAACTGGGCAAATCCAACACTGTTGGCTTCTAGCATGCCACTGAGGAACTGTAATGGGCTTTAATTATCCTGCGCACACGCAAGCTGATGGGAGTCAGCCTGGAGAAGAGGAGGCTGAGGGCAGAGCTCATCACGGTCTGCAGCTTCCTCACAAGGGGAGGAAGAGGAGGGGCAGGCGCTGATCTCTTCTCTCTGGTGACCAACGCCAGGACCCGAGGGAATGGCAGGAAGATGTGCCAGGGGAGGGTTAGGTTGGGTATTGGGAGAAGGTTCTTCCCCCAGAGGGTGGTGGAGCACTGGAACGGGCTCCCCAGGGAGGCAGTCATGGCACCAAGCCTGGCGATATTCAAGAAGCACTTGGACATCGCCCTCAGAGCCATGGTGTGAATTTGGGGTTGTCCTGTGCAGGGACAGGAGTTGGACTCGATGATCCTTGTGGGTCCCTTCCAGCTCAGGACATTCAATGATTCTACAAGTCAATCAAGCCCAATCTGCAGAGCTGAGCATGCAAAGGGCTCATCAGCTTCATCAGGGGGAAAAAAGTTTATGCTCAGAATGTAATTTGTGCTTGGTTGTCCATTTGCTTTTCCACTTCTCTTATGGAGAAAATGCAGTTTTGAGGTGCAAAACTCTTTGGATGTGACTGTAGAGCATAGCTGTGCTTCGTGCTGTTGAGCCAAAGTGTCCTTTTGGTTACATTGCTGTTCTCTGAGTATATAAATGATCTCCATCTCTGTCCTGTTACTTGTCCTTATCATCAGCAGTATGGCTCTACTTCACCCATATGCGTTAGCTTTTAGGGTAACCCAGTAGCTAAAGATCCTGTAAAAGCCACAGCTGGGAGTCCCAGCTCTGTCACATCTCCTGGGTGATAGCTACATTTATTTCCCCTATGGTGGAATGAAATACCTGGTTTTGTACAACTTTCAATCCCACGCTCATCCAAATAGCCAGTTATCCATGTTTTTGTACACTTTATCTATTCAGGTGCACGGGTGGTATAACATTCATCCTTCATTAGTATGTATTCAAACCAATGAAGTAGATAAGAGTAGACAACAACATCCCTGTGTCTGTGTCAAATGGGTATTTCACGGATGGCAGAGCTTTCTTTTCAGAAGTGTAGTATCTGCTGCCAGGTTTCAGATATAACTGAATGTATGTGTACATACTGCGCTCATCTGAGAACCAGGAGGTTACAAAAATATTATACAAGTTATTCATCTCTTCATTCACTGTAAACTAATAAGAGCTTCTCATTTNTTGCCCTAAATGGGCTGCAGGTCTTACTGTAGGGATCCAACCATTTCAGTAGGTTATTTGGTCCTAGTCTTCCTGCTGGAGCTGTGAGTTATTGTAATAGAAGACCCAGAACTGGAATTTCTTTTACTTTAAAGGCTACTGAGCAGCCTTCACGTGAAAATGCTTGAGACAAGTGGACACAAGGTTGGCACCTAACTCCAGGTGTACAATCTAGGAATCCCTCATTTTATTCTTGAAGTGCCTATATTAATTTGTTACATTTGTGGGAGATTATGAAGTTCCACCGGTGCCTAGCAAAAACCCATACATCTGTGCCAGAGATTCAGCCTTTGTCTGAGTTCTGTTGTGATCTGGATACAAGGCAGAACACAGCATAACCTCAGCCTGTGTCCTGGGGAAGCAAAGCCTCTGGGCTCACTCGTTGCATGCTTAATGGACCCAGCAGCATGCCCAGCNATTTTATTCTTGAAGTGCCTATATTAATTTGTTACATTTGTGGGAGATTATGAAGTTCCACCGGTGCCTAGCAAAAACCCATACATCTGTGCCAGAGATTCAGCCTTTGTCTGAGTTCTGTTGTGATCTGGATACAAGGCAGAACACAGCATAACCTCAGCCTGTGTCCTGGGGAAGCAAAGCCTCTGGGCTCACTCGTTGCATGCTTAATGGACCCAGCAGCATGCCCAGCACAACAGCTGGAATCAGCTATTGTTTCAGAAATGGTCAGGATACTGCCTCCAGCATCCCTTTTGCGCTGTGCCTGATGGCTAGAAAGTGCCTCCAGGAGGAAAATACATGCACTCTGGGCCTGAGAAAGTTCATATATCTCTCTCCTCTTCCCATAAGGGAATGAAGCAATTTTTTAAGATGAGCAAACAGCCCCCCCTTCTTCAAGCTGCACTGCTGTGCAGAGTGCTGGTGGGCAGCAAGTGACCCTGAGCCAGCTCTGTGCCCTCGGGGCCAAGGAGGTCAATGGTATCCTGGGCTGCATGAAAAGGAGTGTGGGCAGCAGGGCGAGGGAGGCCATCCTGCCCCTCTGCTCTGCCCTGGGGAGGCCGCAGCTGGGGTGCTGTGTCCAGTGCTGGGCCCCCAGTGCCAGAAGGACAGGGAGCTGCTGGAGCAAGGCCAGCGCAGAGCCACAAGGATGATCAGGGGATGGAGCATCTCCCTGGTGAGGAAAGGCTGAGAGACCTGGGCTTGTTCAGCCTGGAGAAGAGAAGGCTGAGGAGGGACCATATAAGTATCTGAAGGGCGGGTGTCAGGAGGATGGGACTGGACTCTTTTCAGTGGTGCCCAATGACAGGACAAGGGGCAACGGGCACAAGTTGGAACACAGGAGGTTCCACCTGAATATGAAGAAAAACGTCTTCTTGTGCGGGTGCCAGAGCAGTGGCCCAGGCTGCCCAGAGAGGCTGTGGAGTCTCCTTCCCTGGAGACATTCACACCCTGCCTGGACGCGGTCCTGTGCCCCTGCTCTGGGGGTGCTGCTCACGCAGGGGGGCTGGACGAGGTGATCTCCAGAGGTCCCTTCCATCCCCTACCATTCTGTGATTCTGAGGGGTGCAGGAAGGCATGGCACTGTGCAGACTGCTGGTGAGCAAATGCCCCAGCTAATAAAGGAGCCGGGCCAGTCTCTGCTCACAGGATCTGGAGAAATTAAAAGTGAAGAGGAAGATTACACTGCTAGGGAGTATAACATGAGGTAGGGCATGGATCAGAAATTGCAAGGTGCATGTGGGTAGGTTTTGTCACAGCCAGTTAATCTTACAGCTATTTAGCTACACAGCTCAGGTTTCCAGCTGCGAAATATCTCCAACTTGACATTATCACCGTGAAATCTCATGAGAATATTTTATGAACATGATATGTAAGGCTGGTGTTTGTGATAGAAAACATATAATGCTGGGGATGAAAGGCCATTGAAATTGTTGGAAGTATTTCTGGTTCTTCTCCCTTGAGTAGCAGGAGATCACAGAGGTGATGGGTAGGATCTGAAAGATGAAATGGAGATATGTCAAGTTGTAAAAGCATGAAACAAGGTCTCCTGACACATCTGCATCCTTTGTCCGCCATGTGGTGGGTTATACCCCCATGTAAGCCCCAGAGGAGGCAGCTGTGTTGATAGCAGAATCACTCAGCATCCTGCAAGGACACCAGCTCAGGACAAATCCCATTCTGGCTCATTTCTTTGCACATAGAAAATTACATGCGAAACTGAAGTGTTAAATTCTGAAATAACTAAACTGGCAAAAAATGTTAATTTTAAAATCATCACCATCTTCTAAGGCTAATAGAAGCGTGTCTTTTGGTGGGCATCTGTCTCTCCCTGAATTTTGGCTGTCCCTGCTTCCTTCAAATGCCTGCTCTGAGCCACTTGCTACCAGCACTGGGGCTTTTTTTCACAGTCTCCTCTTCAGTCACAGCTGAGGGAATATGTATGAAGTGATTCATCCCTCCACGTTTGCCTTTGTGTCTCATCTTCTAGGGCATCCGGGGTCTTTCTCTTCTAGCCAGTTTTCCATAGCAGACAGGACTGTATGATGATGTTTCCCATCTGCTCCAATTAACCTGACAGAAGTATAGAGATCTTAAAATATTAGTAAAGACACTGATTTCCTTCATGTGTTGTGAGCAGTCTGTGGTTTGGAGATCACACGTGACCCCAAAGTTCAAATCTCTGGCATTCCAGCCACAGAGATGTAGCTAATCTGGCCAGACAATCAACACATGGGCACTGAACCATCTGGCTTTGAGCTGGAATTAGCTCCCCCTTGCCCAGTCGTTAGATCAAGCAAGGCGAGATGGGCAATGTGGGTGGGAACAAAAGGTATTGCGGTGGTAGGAGATCAGAGGAGGTCAAAAACGCCATCTGGTTGTGAGACATAGTTAGCACCATTTCTATCTTTTTGCTCATAAATACCAGTTCTCTTTCATTTTTTAATGCAAGGGAATATTCAATACTGAATCCAGTAAACCTTGTCCAGCTCTTTGCTGGACAAAGTAAGGATATAACTTAAAAAAACCCCAGCAATCTAAATGCAATAAGAGAAAAAAAATGTTTCAGCTTTGTAAGCTCTATAGATCCACCTCTGCTAAGAACAACTGACATCTGCCTGGTTTTGTTCACACCTCTGCTCTGTGTCTAGTTGAGGTTTTGCTAACTTTCACATTATTTGCATGTGTGTTTGTGAGGGAGAGAGAGGGAGACGGCTGATCTAAAATGGTGGAGATGAAGCCCTTCCTGTAGCCACAGAATCTGTCAGCACTGCAGTACCACCTACTTGTTGGCTGCAGGGGGGAGAAACAATGTATGGGATATGAAGTAGTGGAAATTAATCTCAGTGCCATTAAACCTTTCACCTTTTTTCTAAAGCTGTCTCCAAAGATGTCCATTTCAGGGGAAGGGTGGCTGACTTGGTGATATGAATCTGATAGCCTTTTATTTACCATGGTCAGCCAAACCCTCAGATGATACTAGTCCAAGGATACTATCCCCATGTTGGCATGAGCATTTTTAAATGTATGATCTTCCAACTTGGAACTTCACTTTTGTGTGCAAAAGAAAATTAAATCAACCAACCCCCTTTTTTTCCCTCTGAAAACTTTTCTGCAAGCAGCCCCAACCTATACAGTTTCCGCTTGCTTCTGGTGAGCTGCTTGGGGCCACCTCTCGTGGCTGCTTGGAGTCATCGTACAGTGCTGTCAGTAGACTATTTGCTGACTATGGAACAGTGGTATAAAAGGTATTCCTGTTGAGTGGCCTGAAATCATCAAGGAGACAAAAGGGTTCAGTCTGAGATACAAAATCCCACAAGATAGTTTGTGCCCTCTCTGAGGGGGAAAGGTCTACTATAAAGTCACCTTTTACAAGATACAAGATACCAGAGAGTTGATGGATGAGAAAGACCTGATAAATATCAACTGTGCAAAAAATAAAAGCTTGAACTGGAGCTTACTTTTCTTTTTTTCACACCAGAAAGTCCATGTGGGAGGGAAACCTGGACGATGGGAGAAGTGTCATGCTGAACTCTGCTCACGCAAATATCAGTGAGGCTATATGGGGAATATCCATCTGTAAAATACCCATCCTGGAGGATGTTTGGGGGCTACGGTATAAGAAAGGGAGGAGGCAGAGTTAGAGATGTGGTACCTCTCATCATACATGCCTGTTTGATTTTCAAAATTCTGAATTATAAGAGGCCTTGCATCAAGATAAGGCACTGCAAGTTCCATGGACAGCATCATTATGTGAGGGTTTTTCTAGACCAGGAGTGGTGGGCAGAGCTCTGCTGCAGTCAGCCAGCCATTTCCAGGACAGCCATCAGTTTCCTTCCCTGTGCCAACCCTTGCCATCTCACTTACGCTCTTCCCCTCTTAGCAGACCTGTTACGTTTTCCCCTTGGGAGCAGGCTGGTTTGTTCCCATGAGTTCTCACACCATTATGAGCCATCCTGAAGATTTTGTGGTAGTTTTCTTTCATGTGGAAAGCAAGCTGATACAATCACTTTGTGTGAATATATGTGAGACTATCCTAATTATTGACTTGTTTCAACTGAATAAGACAGCTGAGCAGAGGTAAGTTTCTAGTGTCCTCCAGAGCAGAAGCTGTGATTTAAACACTTCCTTTGGCCAACTAGCTAATTCATCAAGCCCAGTAACCCCCATGCTGCTGGCAAAACTCTCTATATGTGGAAATAATGGAACAACTATTCACAAAGACATTTGGTTACTCAAAGCTACAAATCCTTACAGACTCAGGCTTTGTTAGTTCTGGCTTTCACAAAATTGTGTTTTCTTGTGGCATTTTATCTGTGACATGTGCTGTTCATGGAGGTGCAGCATTAAATGTCATGTCTTGCAAATGTAGCACTCTGACTTGGAAAGAGTTGTTACAGAGGGAACCTGCCCTACTTAAATGGCTCTCGTGTTTGCCCAAGGTTTTTGCACAGTATTCTTCTAATGGATCCTAGTTATCAGTGTTAAATATGATAGATGTTAATATAAGTGATTCAATCATAGTTTAGCATGCATTTTCAGCTGGGATATTTAACATGCTCTCCTGGCAGCTCGGAAGCCAAAGCAACAGCAAAATCTGGGTCCTCTGCTTTTATCCATGCAGAGGGCTACCCCTCTAATTAATGATCTGTGGCAATATGCAACCAGTTTTCTTTCAGTTCTTTGGCCTCTGGGACAGTCAGGAGCCAGCAGAGATGTACAGGAAGCTCAGGCATTAAAGGATTTAGTTTCCCTTATTGTACATCAACTTCCATATTTTAATCCTTTGCTTCTTAAAAGCAATCTCCAACTAAAGCCCATGAAATATATTGGGGGTTTTTTGTTTGTTTGTTTGGGGTTTTTTTTGTGTTTTTGTTTGTTTGTTTTTTGGTTTTTTTCGAATGTTGAAGGGATTTTTCTGCATTAGGGATAGTTGTGATCCCATGGGACTTGTGCCCTTCTGGTGGCAGTGTGTAGGATGTGGCGGCTCTGTTCTGGCCCATGGTGAGGGTGGATTTTAGCATCACTGGAGTGCCACGCCACATACTCATTACTACTCCAACGCTGCAGCACACCCAGTTTGGCGTGATAGAAACTGTCATGCAGGGCTAAATGCCACTCCTGGTCAAATCAGGTCTTGTTTCGGGGACAGGTTTCGGCTCCTTCAGAGGCAGACATTTCTGTGTTTCAGCAGCACTAGATGCTGTAGCAGTCAGGGAAAAATGACAATTCCCCTATCAACGCTCTTGTGCAATGACTCCACAGCAAGCAAAGGGGACCAGTCTGTGCTCGGGGCTCTGCAACAGATCAAACACTCTCCTCTCAGTCCTTGTTTGCACAGCTGCCATGCTTGGAAAAGGCACCAGAAGTTGGTTGCCCAGTTCAGTTTGCTCCTTTAGTCTTGACTGGCAGTTTGCTTGTATGTTAAAATATTGCTCAGGTGCAACACTGCCTCCATTCATTTGTGTTGCTGACACCTTTGTAACAGCGTGTGGGCAGAATCACAGACCTGAAAGGTTGGAGGGGAAACCTGATAATTCCGCAAGGTTATACCAAGGTTTGTGGCCTGTGTCTGCCAGTGGCATGGCATCCAAACCAGCACTGCCCTGAAATGGTGAATCCATCCTTTATTTTCATAGTTACTTACCAGGATTAATCACTCTTCACGGGTTTTTGTGTACTTAAATTTCCCTGATTTCTCCCTGATCTCTAGATTTATTTTCCTCTTCTTTGTCCCCTGGATTGCAGCATCTCATGGGCCTTGTAGGGTGAGAAGTCCTGAGTGAAATGGTTAAAGTATTGGCTTCTCTTTATTTGTATTTTTATTTCTAGACATCTTCTTTCTGTTGAATGGCCTCAAAATATTCTTGAAAATGTACAAAGCAACAGTGGCCAGAGGTGGCACCTGCCCTTCATGTCACAGATAGGGGGGATTTGTGGGCACACATCAGGGTGTGGGAGATGCGAGCAGCACCTAGGGTTTGCCAGGGAGGAGGGAGAGCATCAGGGAAACAGCAAGTGTGAAGAAGGGGAGGTTAAAAGAGTGGTAAGGGAGATGTCCTTAGCTGGATGTTTCCTTGTTCATAACAATTTACATAATCTGAACCAATTTTCTTTAACCAAGCCCATGTTTTGATGTTCACTTTCAGGGCTTTTTTTTCGTTTTTGGAAACAATTAATGGGAACTGCTGTCACCCCAGTCCATGTCCCCTCTGCTTCAGCCATAACGTTGCACCATCACATACCACAACAATGTTGATGCATTGCTTTGTGCAGAGTTAATCCAGGGCAGTTTATCTATTGCAGTGTGGGAGCCACGCATTGGGAAGGGGGGAGGCCAGAGAGGAAAGACAGAGGGAGGAACAAGGCTGCAGAGAAGTGGGGTTAAGATCCTTTCACCAAGATGGGAAAGAGAAGGGATTGGAATAATATGGCTCATCAGCTAAGATCATATGCTGGGGTCCGCGGATCTGGTTTCTCAGCACCCTCTGCTCCCTCCTCTCATGTGATTACAGAAAAACTTTTAGCTTTTCTGCATGCCACTTCCCCTTTTGTAAAATGGAGCAGCACCTTTAAAAAAAATAAATCCTGGCAGGTCTTGAGAAGATCAGATAGGCTGGCGAGTATTTCTGCTAAGCGAGATCACCGGTGGGGCTGTGTGGAGGTATTTGAAGACTTAGCAGAATGAATCCTCTGAACCTTTGAGATTCACTTGGCGCTTCTAGAGGGGGATAAAAGTGGAGTTAATTAAGCCATTCCCAAATCCCTCCTGATCCATGACCATCAAGTAGCTGCTGCTGCACAGTGCTTTCCTCAGCTCTTGATGTACCCAAGCATGCGTGCAAGCCAGAAGTGTCTGTCTGGCTGTCACCTGCATGTCTGGCACCGCCGATCTGCTTGCAGAGGAGTGGGACAAACTTGTCCCAGTCCCCACTGGCCTTTGTGGTATTGACAAAATGCTGTGAGAATATTGCACCCAATCTCCCAAATCCCGGGTGTTATTGTAATGAACACTGTTCAGCCCTGAAGGGTTAATTATTGTGTATCAGGGCTGTAGGTGATTGCTCACCCATGCTTAAAAGTGAAGAAAGGAGCACACAGATTTCTGCGGGTGGAGCGAACGGCAGAGGAGCGGGTGGCTGCAGCTGGCTGCAGTGACCTCTGCTGGGAAGCCCACGGCTGCTCTGGTCCAGCTTCAGCAACACAACCCGCAACATGATCTAAACCGTAGGTTTCTTCCCAAGTGATTTCCATCGATTTTTTAAAAAAAAATTTGAATTCCATTTTCCTTTAAATAGCTTGTCACTTGAGAGTTCATCTGAATAAAGAAACGCTGTGCAGGTCAAACTGCATGATTTGCTGGCACGCAATGTGCGCACTAAGCACTGTGCAATGCCATGATTAAGGCCCTGTTGGTCTTGGGGAGGCTGAGGCAAAGTGGAAAAAAAATGCCTCCTTCCCATCTCAGCAAGCCCCTTGAGTGCAGCGGCCATCAGCAGCTGGAGTGGCTGGTGTGCACGGGCATCACCTCCCAAAGGGACATCTCCTTCCAAATACCCTCATCCCTATGGGTTGGCTCCCTTTGTACTTTGGGGTGATTCTGCTGCCTTCTTCCCCATTATGTTTTATATTCCCTCTCTCCCTGAACCCCATGTGCTCATATGCTGCCTCTGATTTCAAAGAGGGGCAGATTGGCTCAACACGGAGGATCCCCGCAGCGGTAGGAGAAACTCTTTCTCCCTGCCTCACTTTAGAACTGAGCAAGTTTATCTGCCTTCAGAGAGCACAGGGACATAGTGCCCATTTGGTTTGCAAATCAGAAAGGGGAGAGGGTCTTGTGGCATCCCTCAGCGTGCAGTGTTGCATGTCTGATGAGCTCTTTTCTCATCTTTTTTTCTTGCCTCCCTGGCTGTTCGCCTTTGTGGGTAACCCACCTGTTAGCCCTGTGTGTGACAGTTAGGTGTTGCTGGCAGCTGTCTCAGAGCGGGTTAGGTTGGTTTGGAGAACCTCTGAGGTTCTCAAAAATAGAAATGCAAAGCATTAATATGTGCATGGTAAAAACCATATGGCAGACTAAATTGGAGGCTTTAAACAGATAATTCTATAGTAGATTATTTGTATTAAAAGTGCCTTCTTGATTGTGATGGCATGAGGTACACAAATGAACATATGAATGTGCATATGCACAGAGGAAAATGGATAAATATGTATAGTAATTTCCAGTAAAAGTGACTGTTTGCTTGAAATGTCATTTGGGTTCCTAGTGTACCTTCAACTAACTTCAACAAGGCAAAACTACCCTTGCCCCAGCTGTAACCCTTAAGAGACCAGGCACTAGACCTGCACAGCAAAATAAAGGTTTCCAAACATGTGCTGTGTAAAGCCAAGTGGGTGGTGTACTGGTTTCCTGTTGTCAGTATTAAGAACTTGATTTGTGATGCAGTCTACCTGGAATTTTTGCTAAAATATAATGGTATTTTCCAGATATTTATGTAGAGTGAGGAGCCTACTCATGTATTTGTTGCTCTGACATACTGTAGTGCATTATATTCGAGTTCACTTATTGTTGATGTTAAATTTCCTGTCTTTGAAGGTCTTTATAAGAATGCAGCTTTGATGACTGATTATGGGCATAAATTCAGGTCAGTCAAAGTCTTACCAGTGAATTCAGAGGAAATTGGATTAGTCTGCATTCTTATGGGAAAGATCCTGCCAAGCACAGGGGACCTTCTGCTCTTAGCATCTCCACGCAGGCATTAGGGCACTTGGGACCGTTGAGGATGAGGTTCTGACACATGATTAAGGATCTTAATTAAGCTACTTGAACCTTGAAACTTGTAGAGAGGTTTGCATTTGCTGACAATGCACTCACTCTCTTTCTGAACGTGTCCATCTGTTGTTTAATAAGTGGTCTCTGCTTAGCGTTTCCCAGCTTTCTCTTGCTCTTAAAACAACAGTCTGCAATTGGTGTAATTAATATTCTGCCCCTGGAGTTGTACTGGTAGTCTCTTTAGTGTTTGCACAAATTCAGAGAATCACAGAATTACAGAAGTTAAATGTATCCTTTGGAAATTATTTGTAAACATTTAAGGAGCAAACCCAGAGAGGCATTGCTCTGAGTAGTTAATTAGATGTATGCTTGTAAAGATGATTTTTCTCTTTAAAGCTAGCATTTTGACAAGAAGCTTAGTGGGAATGATCAGTGGGAATGGTGAGGGTGTAGAAAACCCATGAAGGATGCTTGGAGCTGTTGCACAGAAACCATGTGGTGCTTAATAATGCTGCAGGGAAAATTGGGCATCCAGAGCAGGTGCGACGTTGGAGCAGGGTGAATTTGGTGGGAAGGAGCTTGGGGCTGTCATACGGCTGCTGCCTGCCTATGCCAGCTTCTGCGCGGGGGCAAATCCCTGCCTTCTCCCTGCCAGCCCACACCCTGCCTCCATCACCCCCCACACCCTGCTTTGCTGCTGTCCTGAGACTTCAACCTCCACCCAACAATCTTCATGCATCTGACACGGGAACTGTAAACCTCTAACGCCCCAGACACTTAACCCTTAAATATTTTGGCTTCAGAGAGGATTGAAGGAATTTCCTGTGAGTAATAACAGTATTCTGGGTTGTGAAGCGCTTCTGACTGTTTACTTTGGTCAAGATCGTATTTTATGATGTTGAATAAAGCACTGACAAGTAGCATCTAACTAAAAATAGGTGTATGTTTTGCAGCCATGTAAAAAAATAAAAATCAGTATTTCATCTTATCTTATGGTTTTTCAGGATCAAGCATGAAAATATAGTTGCCCTGGAAGACATCTATGAGAGTCCGAACCATTTATATCTGGTCATGCAATTGTAAGTACTGGACCTAATGATGTTTTTGTGTCAAAACTGCCAACTTTTCTTGTTCTGTTGTTGTTCTTTAACTCAAAAGATGGGATACACGAGAGGTATTTGTCTTGTGTGCCGCAGTCTGCAAAATCCTCAGCAGGTGGTTAAAATGCATTTCCAGGCATGATGGGCTGGGCTGTTGTGAAATTGGGAACTCTGGTGTTTTGTGAATAGTCTCACCCAAATCGAACCAGAGCAAAGAGGAGATGTTAAGGGGATCAGAACTAGCTCTGAGTTACCACGGTTTAGTTCTCTGTGACTCAGCAGAGTCCGGGTCTGTACTGAGTGAGAGGTGACCCGAGACACCAGCGCATGGGTGCTGGATTTGCAAGAAAGCATCATCCTTGTCTCAGCAGCAGTAGTAGCTCTTCTTGACACGACTCTCTCACCAGAGCCCCTCTTCTTTCCCCTTTTCTCCCTCTGAGCCTGAGAAGATCAGGATCCCATCAGGTGCATGATATGCTGTGGGTGACCTGGTCCTCTCATCACATCCACCTGGTATGGAGGAGGGAAGTGATGCTCATACTGCTTCGCCCCCCCGCTTTCTGAAATAAATTACAAAACACAATTTGAAGTTAAAAATGTTTTCTTACCATCTCTAGTCTCTCTTTCTTTTTCTAGTCTCTCTGTTTTTTTTCTTTTTTTTTTTAATGAGGTCACCTCAAACAAGAGCAGAACAAACAGGGCAGAGGGAGAAAGCACAGCTGTGAGGAGCCAGATGTGCTCCAGGCTTCCCTATGGCACCTGATAGAGGCAGCTCTGGGGTTAAATACCCCACAGGAAGCCCTAGGAGACCATGCCAGTCCCTTGTCTGTTGGTAATGTCCAGGCATGGAGATGCCATTAGAAGCTGTTCTGCTGGTAGTGTGGGAATACTAGTGCCCTGTACATTTTTAATCTGTCTCTGTAGCCCTACATTTCAGCCGAGAGTCCTGTAAAAGGACTTGCACAGGATCATTGGTGTCATACAAATTCCAGCAAACCATCTGGGTTGTGGGAAGTACAAATTTCGTGACCAGTTGATTTACAAATCCTTATTTTTGTTTAATCTCTTTAGAAAAAATAAATCAATATTACTCCTACTTATTATTACATTGTTTAATGGAGTGTAACCCTCACTTTTCTAAATTTCTTGTGTCCCGATCATTGGGTTATCTGAAATGTAGATCTGTAATCATAGGTGACACTGAATATATATTAGTATAAATTTCTACTTGCTCACAATTCAACACTTACTAGGAAATTATCCTTTCTGTTATAGCTGTATTTGTAAACCCAGCCAAGTAATTTTCCAAGGGCCAGGTATTTATTTAGCTGTTCCAGACAGGCACAGCTTCACTGATGCCCACCGGGGTGAGATGCCCGGCTGAAGTCAGGAGTCAGGAACCCATCCACAGCATTTCAGGTGGCAGCTCTGAGCACTCTCCAGCCCTGACAAAGAGCTGCAGCTTGTTTTACGAGGTAGGCCAAGACACCCTGCATACAAATGCATTGAACTGAATCTGCCAGGGAGCAGGATCAATGCTTTTTATCATTCCTATTAAGAAAAATCAGGAAAAGTCCTCAAAAACTGCAGGGTCATTTTATCTGAATATGGGAACACACTTGAATGCAATCAAGGGACAGCACCGTAACAAATTCCCACTCACACAGAGCCCGTGTGACAAACCTCGTGTGTGTGCCTGCTCTTAATCTGCCTCAGCTATGGGGTAAAACATGTTAGCTTAAGCTTAATTTTATTAAAGTCATTTGATGTTGTGCCATGCTGTTGCTGTTGGCCCTCCTTGCTGCTGTGAATCAAACAAGGCCATGTTGTTCTTGCTCCGCAGAGGGTATTTCCAGGGAATAACTCTTCCGCGCTTTCTTGGAAAAGGGTTGTGTTACGCCAAGGTGGGGAGGACAAGATGTCCAGGTACTCACCCTCATCACTGTGGATGTTGCATTAAGGATGGTGCAACCCCTGCACAGCCTCTGAATTTTCATCAATAGTTGGGATTGGGATCAATTGGCATCAGTAGTTGGGTGGCAAGTCCAAAAGACTCAAAATCAATTCTGCATGCCTCCTTTCCTGGTTTCTGTCTGGGAGAAGGCGTGCATGGATAATCTCTTGTTTCCAAGGTAACACCAACTTGTTGATACAATAGCTGTGAAGCATTGCACAGCATGAGATATCTGTTTGTTTACATCTCTGCCCTATTTATTATTAGATTCCTTGTGGAGTTTTTAGTTTCTCATTTTTGTGTATATCTCCTAAACAGGACAATAGTTGCCTACATTTAAAACCGGGTTTTGATACAAAATAGAAGGGGTTCTGATCAAGCAGCTTTCAGGAAGCAGCATTTAGATTAGAAAAAAAAAAAGGGGGGGGTAAAATTAGGGCCACTCAAAGATCAGTATCATGGGCACAACAAACCTCAGATCCATGTGCCCTTCTTCCTGGCCCATTGCTTGCTAAGTGGGCACTAACTAATGTTTCCCAAGCATGGATGGCATTTTCATTACCAGCCTTTAGAGCACTCCTTGCAATGGTGTGGAAAATCCATACTACATCCCCTGAGCATCTCACAGCACCTCTGTGGGAGAAGGCTTTTGGAAGTAGACCAAGCCTCCCTGTGTATGTTTGCTCTCTGGTGTATCTACTTTTACTTGAAAGCCATGCTTGTTAGCAGACCATATTGTACCTTGTTTATTCTGTCAAAGATATGGGCAAGCACAGGTGGCAGTGTCTGTGCTGGAGCTGGTAGGAAGAGATGTGAAGAGGCGGCTGTCCGTGTTACTTGACAGTGAATTTATTCCCGCCAGTCCCTCTGGGAGCTCTTCCAGGTTTATGTAGCTGTTGGTGGATCTGTCCTGTGTGTTTCCTGACATGTTCATGGGGAAATCTGATCTCTGGCTTTGGTTTCACCATCTTGTTTTCACATACATTGTATACAAGCCATCATAAATCTGTTCAAACCGTCACAATCCTCTTAGTGCAAGGTAGACCAATGTCCAGCTTGGAAATCCCCAGATTTGACAGCTCAGACTTTCATGTGCTGTCTCAAAGTGTTAACATGTTCCTTAGAAATGACTGGGCCATTTTTTCTTTATTTATTTTTCCAAAATACAGGATTTTCCAACCCAATGACTCTAAGTTTAGCAAGGTTATGGACAACTCCATGCAGTCTTTTGCTGCAAGCAGTATTGCTCAGCTTTGGTATGAGGTGGAGTTACCGGTGCAGCTGCAAAGCAGAATACAGATGTAGGATAATCACTGCCTCTCCTATGATGATTCTGCTAAAATTTTGCAGGCACTATGGAAAAGTACTGTAGAGCATTTAGATTTCCATTACAATGATGTGCTTTCAAACCAAGAAAACACCTGCTGCTTTCCAAACTTGGATTTCCTATAGTACCATTAAGACCTACACAGGCAACAAAGACAAACACTAAAGTACTCTGAAAGTTTCATTTCTTCTGGATGCTGGGTGAGATTTCCCTGCAGGATATTGTAGAAGACAGGGGGAAATAAAGTACTTTCAGAAGGAAAAGTTTTATTGAACTATGTCTTGGTATGATAGTAAACTTTGTTAGTGAGAGGTTACAGGATTTTTGGTTGCTCTTGGTGCCACTTGGCAAGAATTACCCTACCATACCTTCTAAGCTCTCTGCCTTACTTCACCTTATCAGTATAGGGAAATATCCCGATAACTTGTTGTGGTTACTATTGTCAGATACTAATATTTCATTGGCATAACTGGCCTCTTTGGGTATTGATGATTCATTTTCTGCATGCTGGAAAAATCACGTGTAAAAATGGATTTACATAAACACGTCTTTTCTGTCTGAGTGTTACGGGGCCATTTGCAAATGCTGTTTCTGAGTGTGTGCCTGGGCAGGTTGCAGCAGATTCCCAAAGCTCGTCTCCGACTTCATCTGTATTGTTAGCCTGCATCAAAGCGTGAAGTAGTGAAGTTTGGTTTCCTGCAGATTTGTGTGCACCCCTACACTAGCCACAGCCCCACAG
>VZTV01018161.1:8866-21306 GCA_013400875.1 Anhinga rufa | reverse complement strand
AAAAAAACCCACCCGTGCTTGGTTATTTGTATTTGACTTCTGCTTTCAGAGCATTTAGGTTCTTGTCTTCAAACTGTCCTTAGCAGCTAGAAGATTAGAAACCTAGTTCATTCCTCGTAGAAGAATGATGCAAGTAAAACCTTAACTCCTAGAGAGGAACCATCAAAACACCCACACCAATTTCAAGAGGTGATCCTCAGTACAACATGTAAACATTTGGCAGGTTACTGAACGTATTACGCTGCGTTTGACTCTCAACATGGTGCACCAAATTCAATTTTACCCTGGCTGGTAAGCCTTTTGCAGAGTTGATACCTAACCCTTGGTGACAGAATGGAATATACCATAGACTGGTCGGTTCCAATTGCTGGCCATTTCCTCCCCAAAATATAATGTAAAATCTAGGCTAGACCAAAGATACAGATCTATGTACTTTTAATAAAAATGTGCTTACCTTCAAGTAGGAATTTCCAGAACAGTTGTGATGAAAAATGGAAAATGCCAAATATCCAGCCATTTCAAGCATTTCCGATCATTGCAGGTGAAAGGTATTAGGAGAGAAACAAAAAGACGCTGATTAGCATAACAAATACAGTGTTTGCAACACATTTTTAACACTCTTAATTGCACTCATAATTCCACTAGGAACCAAAGAGTTCTCATTCCAGTTTTCCTTTAAACGATTTGCTTATATTTGAGATTGGATTGATAAAATTTTTCAGAAGGCTGGGCTCCATCTTACAGTCCTCACTCAGGCAAAGTTCCCACAACAGCCACAGAATTGCAGACAAGACAAGGAAAGCTTTGCAAAGCTTGGGCTGAAGGTCTGGATCCCCCAGCCAAGAAAAAACACCCCTCCACCCCCCAAAAAAGATCAAGTACGGGGACAGCTGTAATTTATACCCTGTGGCACGCAGAACTTGCAGTTCAGAGTTTGCTCTGCTTTTAATAAGATTTCTATCTGCAGCCGGAAGGTGCATTTCAAATTCATTCTTTTTCCTTGTGGAAATCAAAACAAAGCCATAAGAACTTCATTTCAGCACCAGCCTGTTTGTTGCCCATATAACTTTATGTGATCAAGCCTCACATAACCATAATAAAAAGAACTCTGTAAAACATAGTTTTATAATACTTGAGCACACATTTAAACAGCTGAGGAGTTCCTCCAACCTGATGGAGCATACTGCTTCTCATCTACTCCTAGTGACTGCAAATTTCAGATGGCTTTCACAGCTCCTTAGTGCCTTGCATTTTCCCCCGGCAGCTAGATGGAAACTTGCAGGGCAGTCAGCTGTAACTGGCCTGGCTCACACAGAAGGAGCAAGTCTCGTCTGAGCAGTAAGAGGAATCTACCTTTGCAGTGCATCCTTAGGAAAGGATGGGCTGGGGGTTGCTACATAGAAATTCTACCTAGATTTTGTAGTTTCTTGTTATTTTGTTGGGTTTTGGTTTTGGTTTGTTTTTTTTTTTTCTCTCTTCCTTCTCCTCTAAAAATTAAGGAAAATATGTGAACTGATATTTCAAAAGATAAAATAAGAAATACAGAACAAACAGATAGTTCCTTACAGTACTGCTAACTCCTTACATTTGATTATACACCAGACAAACTTAGCTCCTGGAATCATGCGAAATAAGGATCTGAACTGCCGTAAAAACCCACATTAATAATTTCTACTCTCTGTTTACTAGGAAAAGCTTGAAAACGAGATCCCTACAGGCTTGGTATAAGCAAATAAAGAAAACCCAAGTTTGGCTCTGATCCTGCAAAGCACTTAAGCGCATGCTTAGCTTTGCAAAATCAATGGGACTTTGTGAGCTTCTAGAGAACTTCAAGCACACCAGAGATTTGTGGGATCAAATCAGGAAAAAAAAAAAATCTTAAGGTCTTAAGCCTTAACCTAATGGTATTTCAGCTTCTCTAAAGCCTGGCTCATGATTTTTAATTTAAACGCTGAGGACTGAGCTTCATATGTTTGCATAAAAATATTTACTCAGCAGCCTTTAGAAAGGTGAAAGGTCTTTGCAGACCTTCAGAGGCTGAGGGGATCTATCAGGGCAGCTATCAACTGCCACCACTCCAGCAACCCCAGGCAGGAATCTGGAAGGGCAGCACCCCAAAAACAATTGAGACACCTCCAAAAATCCCTATTTGCTTCCATCTTAACTGCAGCACTTTTTCCAGTACCTTGAACATAAACGTTACTTTCATGCCTGTACTACTTCAGGTGCGCAAGGCTTAAAATGGAAAAAACCCTACAAACTGTTATTGCGCTTCACCCTAAACCATTACAGCCTCAGTTACAACCTTGGAAAGCAAAAATAATGAGAGGTGTCTACATTTTCAAGCTTTTGGTAAAATAAAAACATTAAAAAAAATTAAAAGGATTTTGCTCAAATGTCTACCAGACACCGAATGGCCCCATGAGTCTTCAACCGATAGATATATTTGCTTATATCAGCTAACAAGAAAAAGTGACTATTAGCAAGATCTCAGAATTAGCTTAACACTGCTGGGAATTCACTGTTCTAGCATCTCCCCAAGGATCACTTCAAGCAGATACTGACAACGGGAAAATCAGTGCCACACTCAGCACCACCTTTTTCTTCCACTACTTCTTGTTTCTAATAAGTCTGATCTAGTAAGACTGGACAGTTGCCTGATGACAGTTAACAGACTTAACCACTGCGATCACAGGAGGACAGCAAAGGGAAAGGCAATGCTCCTCTCCCAGCCAGAGTGCCCATCATACCATGATCTTTTTCCAAAGAGCCCAGTGAGACATCTTTGCAGATCAAATAGAAGCCGATACAGTACAAGAAAAACAACAAAACAGTGACTGCAGAGAATTAAAGAAGAGAGGAAGAAAAACTGAACAAACAACTGTTGTACTGTAAAGCAATCTAGAGTGCTTTCCAGCCGGTAATGAAGTAGACTAAACCTCTGCTAGCCCCTTTTTTCAAACCTGACTATTTGCAATCACAAGCAGTATAGAGAAGACACTTAAAAGCCATTAACAAACTACATTTTGAATTATTCCTTTATAGTACCTGATAAACTATAAACACGCATTCTACTAAAACTCATTTCTCATGTTTCCCCCCAAATGTTATTTTTACTGCTGGATTGCAATGATAAACATCAGCGACTCTGATATTTCTTCCACTTCCTTTGAGAACGAAGGCGCCTTCCCCCAGCAATGTATTCACCAAGGCACCAATCACATTTTTTAAAGTAAGTGGATTTAATGATGAGAACTGCTGAACAAATCTTCAGCAAATGGTGTTTATTGCCTATGCGAATGTTAACCATGCCACGCCAGCTGATATACAGGTCCTTAAAGCACTCAGCTCCCTGTATTTATAGGTATAGCTCTCCCGCTCCGGAGGATGAATTAGCTGAGCAAAGTCTGGCCATTTCCATACCCTCCCGCCACCCTCCAGTGCCATCGCAATTTGCATTGCAGACTTGCACGCTCACCGGAGCGCACTTTTGCTGTGAAATTCATTCCTGCCTGAAGCTTTGCAAAGATTAAGTCTTATGTTCTGCAGTTGGTTTTCCTAAAGCACTTCCCAGCTACCTTAGAGAGGGACCTTCCTAAACAGAAGGGTTTAGATAATTTCTTTCTGATGACGGGCTAAGGGATGAGTGATTTCTCCAAGTGTGGGATATCCATGTGCACATGTGGATTTTCCCCCCAAAGCAGAAATCACCTTTCAATTCCTGCAGGCCACCTGATTTAACTTTGACACTGGCCCTGCTATGACCAAAGGGTTGCAAAAGAGATGGCCAGAGACCCCTTCCAACCTACCCCAGCCTCTGCCTCTAGGCTGACACCGATGTATCAGCAGACAGCCCACACCAGCATGCAGAAACCACAGTCCAGAATGCAGATGTGCAATTCTCTGCCCAAGCAGCATGACGGCACCATCCAAAGGCAGCTGCAGAGCGCTTCAATACTGCAAGCAGTATGATATTCCCATTTTAGAGGCAGGCTTCTCTGACACAGACCGTTTATTTTGCCATCTCCGCAGCCTCTGTGGAAGACCAGGTCCCCCCAGCAAAGACCCTGAGCTGAAACGGCTCTGGGCTCACCTGCTGTCACTCTTGCTTTGGGCACTGGACAGATCTTGCCCTCACTCTCCTCTGCAAAATCAGTTTCTCCAGAAGCATAAATTTTGCATACCACAAAAGCAGGAGAAAAAAATATTAAAGGAAAATATGAATATTAAGAATTTTAAAAAGTTATTCACTGAATACCACGATCTAAACTAATTTTTAATAGCCTGAATCATTTTCAAGTTGACTGTTTTTCTCAGTCAAGAGCCTCTGCTTGCAGCAATCTTAAGAAAACAGAAATTGCGCACACAGTAAAACAGAGCGAGTCAAGGACAAAGATACAAACCTTATCGTTGATTTGGATTTTGCAAGATTCCTGGAGATTTTTTTTTTAAGTCAGGCTGATTAATGCTATTTTAATGTGCAATATTTTGTGTTTAATAACCCCAGTCTTGCTTCTGAAAGGAGGAAAGGGTTTTACAGTTCAGCATTTTACAGTCAGTTTTGCAAAGGACTACCACTAGACTGCATCCATAATTTTTTATGCTGCCACCACCTCCAACAGCAGATGGCAAACTGCCAAGACGGAGTCCAACCGCTTGCCTGAAATGGTAAGGGGGGGAAGCACAAAATGTGGCTGCAAAAAGAAATGCAAAAAAAAAAAAAAGCAAAGCAACATAATTTCACTAGGGCTGCTTATAAGAATTACCCAAGTATGTATTTATTTCAGGCATCTCCATCACCTCAGAACTCCTCAAACAGTGGAAAACGAACAAAAAACTTCACTCCTTCCCACAGTCATTTCCCACCCTAGCCTGAAATTATTTGCACTAATAAAAGCAGGATGGAAAGAATATTAAACATCTGATAAAAAGCGTCCAGGGTCAGTCTCCTGAATCATTTCTCTGCAAAAGGACCTGAAGGCAGAGGCAAGAGCTGTCCCAGGAGAGCCACTGTGTACCTGCTGCGGGTGCTCCCGAGAGAGAGATGCTATTGAGGGCAAAAACCCCATGCAAGGGAGACTGCATTCCTGTTATACCACCCCTTGCAGACGGTTATGTCTGGACCCAAAATCCATCCTAAAACACAACCAAGAAATTTGCTGTGCTAAATACGGTTGGCTTTACTTAATGGATCTTTGCTTTTCCAAGGAGCAAAGAGCTAGCGTTTTATTAGGATAAATTCCTTCTATAGGAAGGGCTTCACTTTTAATTACACCATTTTAAGGTTATAAATTGTTTTCTGGCCCTTATACATAATTAAATATAGATGTTCTCTGAGCTTAATGTCAGTTTAAATTCCAGGCCAGAGCAAGTAATTTGTTTGCATGTTCAATGAACAAACCATTTCTTGCAGGTTTCAAAGAACCGTGCTCATGCATCATGTATAAAGGCTGCCTTTCTCCAAGCTGAAAGGTCAAGCAAAGCAGACCTGAAATTACACTTGGCCCTCTAAGGAGGAAGCGAGGGCCCCTAAAAACCAGAAATCAAACTTTTGATCTTCCCATCTTGAAAACCTAATAGTTCCAAATTTTCCAGGCCAGCTAATGTCTGGGTTGCTAGCATGATCTCAAAATTTCCCACACTGGCTTGTGTCAACACAAGCCGCAGACAGCAGGCTAGCAATGCACATCTATTGGAGAAATTGTGCAAGGATTTGGAATTACACTCCCTGGGGTCATTTAACTCGACACTGATGGGGAGCCACAGTCCAGGAGAGACTGTCAGACCAGATGTAAAAATGCATGTAAAATAAACACCCATAGCTCCCAACCTCTCTGCACTGTCAATGTTTGCTCAACTACAGCGGATTACAGTCACTAGTTGGAGACTCGGGAAAAATCAGCTGATGAGGCCAATTCACAGCAGAGAGTGGGGGCTCTCCTCACCTCAGGGCTCCCAGTCAAGCTCTGCTTGGGGTGGATGGGAGCAGGACGGCACACAAATACCTACATCCTGCACATGTAGCCACACTGCTGGGCAGGCACCCTCCAAAAAAGGCCCTGGGTCACCCTCAGACTACTCTGAACCAGCAGCCAGACCACTACCCTCCTGCATAAAAATTGCTTAAACCAATCTTGGTCTTCCAAAAATGAGATCATTAACTTTTTTCTATAACCCTGCCCACTATTTATTTATTTAAGATTGCTCCTCCTAGACCTGACCAAGTTGCAATGATTTCTGCTCACAAGCGCCCACCACCAGTGAGATGTGCATGGAGGAAGAGGACTGTCAAGACATAGTTTGCCACAAAATTTCAGAAGAAACCTTATCACTCCCTATGGAGCATTCCTCTTCCAGCATGGAACTGCCAAGGGGGCAACCCTATGAGGAGCAGGCTAGGTTCTCCCTGTCTCCATGCCAAAAGGTGTAAGAAATGCTTCTTCCGTGAGAAACATTGAGTTACCAACCCCAGGTTTCACACATCCACTGTGGATGCATTGTTCAATCCCCTAAAAAAAGAAAAAGGCACTGGGAAGGACACCAAAAATTATTGCTTCTCAGTAACTGCTAGTAATTTTGCTAAGCTTACAAGTGTGGAGCTTTTACCCCTTTTATTTCAATACCACTGCAAAAGTTGCTGGCATGGGAAGATCTGGCCCATTTCTTGATTTAGTTTGCATCATTGCTGGTAACAAATGTTTCCCAAGTCAAGTGCTCCACTGAGACTGACACAGGCAGCTTGTTTGTACTCAGATGCACCTTCACAAGGACTGCTATATTGCGGCTTCTACAGGACTGATATAAAAAGTAGCAATACTTTGTGTTTTAACCCTTAGAAAGGAAAAGCAGTGTGGATTCACCTGGGGATGTAGACTGGCTGGGCAAGCAGGCATTTTATTTCCACTGTCTCTTGAAATCAGTGTCCTCTTTGGCACCAACCCCGAACAAGCCAGATCTGAAAACGACCCAGAGTCATAGCAAACTTGCACTTCACCCCAATGGCACCACGAGGCCGCGATGCTCCCGTCATTACCTGCAGCTTCCCACGCACAGCAGCATCACAGCGAGGGAACTATTTTTGACCTTTACATAAGGCAGGATTCATAACTCTTTCTCCGTGTCCACAGCTCACCTTTCCGCCAAACCGAGACCTTTTTTGCCACCTCTGCATCTGCTGCATCATGGGCTCTGCAAACATCACCTGCCCCAGGACCTACCACATGCTTTTCAGTTTTATCTATTTCAAAGCACAAAGAGGAGATCCTGCAGAAAAGTCAGGCAGCTTTGATGCTGTACCAACACTTTCTTCGCTGTTTCGCTGCACTTTTTGTATTGATAGTTAAAGCACAGCCACACAAGGAAATCAGTCCCAGGCCATTCGGCTTCTGGCCTCTGGCTTTTGCTACAAACCCTCCACTAGATTAAAGAGATCTTTAATAGATGTTATTTTCTTTGCAGAAAGGTATCTGTACACTAACCACATCCCCTTAGTCACCCTTGTAGCAATTTGAAAACAAGCTGAAAGCCGGGGAAGGATGCCTGCATCCCCCTCCAGCACTCACTTTGGATATCTTTAAGGAGCTGGTCCCTGTAGTGCCATGACATGGATGGTGGGATAACGAGCCTCCCCACTGCCCGCAAGCCCTGGCTGCCAGCAGTTCCCACACCTTGTCCCTTGCATCATCCTTGGCATGGGGCACAGACCATGGGGGAAAGACTGACACTGGGGGCCAAGAGGGGACCCTCACCCTGTGCAAAAACAAGAAGAGATTCAGTCAGGTGATCTTCCTCTTCTCACTAAACATTTTTTGTGCTAAAATAACTGCTGGAGGTGGTTGGTCTCCTCTCCTCCAGCCAGGCTCACAGTCCTGCGGCGGGGCTGCAAATGCCACCGCTGGCTGCTGCCAATGGAGGCTCCCCCGAGCACAGGCCAGGCACACCTGCACCGCTGCGGTCAGGTGCCCCGAACAGATGGGAAATGAATACAAAATAAAGAAAGGAGAAAAAAAATCAAATCTCCTAATAGGTTTCTTCAATCTATTTCCTTTTTTAAAATGTATTTCCCAATCAGCTGCACAATAATTTATTTGTCATGTCATTATTTATGCATTATTGACTTAATACATGGTAATTTATGTTGACGATGGCAATATTTCTCTGTGCTGAAGGTGCTGGATGCCGACTAGTCACCAAGAGAGATGCTACTGCCTAGGCTGAACCAAATGCTTTGCAGTCATTAAAGACATCAGTAGTTTAGATGCTAACTTTGAGGAGATGGGAAACAGCAGAAATGCCTAAAACATCCTGCTAAAATTTCTCTTCACCGAGGCATTTCAGAAACTATTTCCTTGTAGGAGCAACAGGGTTTGGCACTACTTGATCATCTGGTGTTAAAAGGGAGAGGACGGAGAAAGGTAAGTGACAGTCGTACAGGAAACTCCATATTTTGCTATCAATAGTTAATCTACTGTGTCACATTTCTTAGAGAACTAAATGAAATGCAGTGAGTGCCATGTAAAAGTGGAGCTAGGGAGCAAAATGATTTTGTAGAGCAAATAACTATCTCATACTGGCTGTTTTATGCCCTATTGAACAACCAGCAGTTTATAAAAACAAAGTTTCATAAATATCGGTGGAGACTTCCTTCCCATGCAGGAAAAACTGTGATTTACAGGGGCTCAAAGAGGAGTGGGAAGAGCGAACCGAGGGCTGAGGAGCAGGCGCCCGGCCAGCACTGCCTGGGTCTGGTCTAGAGAGCAGCAAAGAGCACGGAACAGGGTGCAGGGAGGCTCTTCCTAGGGAGCAGCATCCCTGCCCGCTCCGTGCAGCCACAGCTGGGAGGCTCAGCTGGAGCAGCCCAGAAAGCCTAAGGAAAGCTTAAGGAAAGCCAGCAGCCAGGTACTGAGCATTGGGGTCCACTGAAGCCTTGCTGCTGCTGGTCAAGGCCCCAGCACCTCTGGCCAAGAGGGGCCAGAGAGCAGCACTTGGCACACAGATACAATTGCAACAGGGGAAAAAGGGCAGCTTTTGGTCCTGTCCTGGTCAATTCCTAGGAGAAGGGATGGAGGGAAACTGCTGGGATTGCCCCTAATGACTGTGAAAAGTAGGAAGGTTTTTTCAGAAAAACTGCAGGGGAAACAAACAAACAAAAAAAACCTGCCCACATAAAGCACAGACAGGCTTACCAAGGCTTCTTGTCACAAGCCAGGGCTCATCCAGGAGGAAAAAATACACCAAGTCTTACATAGCATTAAGATCCAAACAGAAACAGCCTTGCCATTAAACCACTTGGCATAGCTGGTAACACACAGCTGTTTGTGTTATTAGGAGTCATTTTAACACACAAGTCTCAAGCCTTTATCCAGAGCTTCGAACGCTGACCCATCCCTCTAGACCTGCCTTTGTACAAGTTGGCATATCACCCACGGCATATTACCTCAGGCCACAGCATTAGCTGCAAGGACTTGACAGAGACATGAAAATGTATTACTTTAATCTCAAATAGAAACCTGTCACCTCCATGATTCAACCTCACCTATGGCGTAGGAGTAAGTCTGACTTTATTAAAAAGCCAGGATTTCTGCCAGATGCTACCACAATTAGAAATTCTATTTTTAACACCTCAAGTAGAGCCAATTTATTTTTTGAAGTTAAATCATGGTGAATCTAAATGAAATTCTATTAAATGAGTAGGGAACAAACACTTGCTGTATTGCAATCAAATATTTTCCTCTGTTACCCTCTCTCCTCATCTCTGAAAACAACTAACAGCATCAGCATAACACACTGACACATGCCAGCTTTGTGTAAGGGATGCTCCAAGATACACAAAACAACTTTTTGTATGGATTTCCCACGGACAAGCAAAGTTTAAGAAAAACATACAATTACTGTGAACCGCATTGGAAATGTTTCAGCTAACCTATGGCCAAGCAAGAAATCTGGATTGAAGAATCACTGACCCCCTCAGAAAGCCATTTCACTGTGGGAAAAACACAATCTGAGCATCACTGAATGGGAGGAGAAGTGCTAACTCCCAAAGTATCAAGGCCCCGCAAGCAACCCAATAAAATCTAGGTTTTTATGAAGTTTCCTTGCAAGAAGCCTTCATCAGTTACAGCCCCCACAGGAAGCGGCAGATGGCTAACACCAAGGGCCATGTTTTTGCCGTCATGTGCTAATGCCGGCTATATTTTCTACCTCTCTGGACACCACCACAGTACCCCTCCCCTCTGCTCTGCAGGACCTGTGGCTGAGATTGAGCATACCGTCATTCTCAAGATTGCCTTCCTCCCTCTGCTCAAGCTACACCACAGACCCTACCCTGCACCCCTCTCGCCTCCCCATGGCTCTGCCGGGGTCCATCAGCAGGGGGTCTGCATTGCCCGCTGGATGCAGTCTGCTAGCATGTCTGGTGTGAGAGAGGGCAAGTGAAGGAGAAGGTTGCTGGCAGCAGCTGACTTTCCTGGGCTGACCCTTTGACAGCTTTTTTTATGTTTAGATGATGTGATAAAAATCAGCAATGAATTATGCAGAATCAATTGATAAGTCCAGCCCCAACAGTTCTTGAGAATACCATTTTAAAGTTAAATTGGAGTTTGATCCTTGATATCAAAGCTTTAGTAAACGAAGCAAGCCATGTGCTGTACTCTCCACTGAGTTGCCCTCCAACAGGCTGGGGGGCCCTGTCCCTCCCCATCCCCGAGCAGCTGGGAAGCCCGGGAGTTCTCACTGCAATGATGCTGCCCTTCCACACAAGAACAGCGCCTGCAAAACAAAGGTCTTGCCCTTCCCTGTGCTGAGAGCAGGTAAATTAGCAGTCAAGTTTCTTCTACCTAGTTTTTAAATAGCAACCTTGCAGATAGCACACCCTCCCTGGCAGCATGGAGGGGGAAATACCCATCACCAATGCCATCATACAGCACCCCTACAAGCTGTCACCCAGAGAAGAGCAAGAGTTTTTCCTTGGCCTTTGCTCAGTTTCTTACTTTTCCAAGACATCTTCACTGTGTCTGTAAGTTGGCAAGTCTTGCATCCGATTTTTATCTCAGCTTAGCAGAGTTTAACCTAGAAAGCATCCCCTGAGGTCTTACCCCAACACTGCTCTCCTACTCTGGGAGGGTGACGACTGCTTAACTGATCCCAGGGCAACTAGCCATTCTCTCCTGTGTGGATTCATCAGCAAGAAAAATGGCTATAGCCATTAATGGGACAAGTATTTTGACGGATGAATTATCACAACACTGCTTGCTGTAACATTTCAGCAGCCAGCTCTGCTCTTGCCAAATGATGGAAGACCAAATCAGCAAAAGTGAGGATTTTTTGTTTGTCCATCTGTTTTCCCCACTCGTGGCTGGAATCTTTAAAATTGCTGCCCAAAATACTTTAGTGGAGAGGCTGAACAGACACCTTTCTGAAATGTTAACCACAGTTCAGAGGTTTCCAGACCTCTGGGGCTTGCCCTGTGAGCACCTTTTGGAGATGCTGCTGAACTTCCAACAACTCAGGTAAGATGGCTGGGCCAGAAGGTAAAGTGAGCAATACCAATGCAACAGCAATGCTGCCTTCTGCTTTCATATGAACATGTACTACAGTGGAGAGGCCTGAGAGACATCACACACAAACAAAACAGTCTCTTCCCAAAAAAAGTTGGCCTTAATGAAGCCGAGCTTCATTACAGCTTCTACTCTTGCAGTGCTGGGTGAACCAGCATCCCATCATGCATCCTGTTGTACTTACTTTAAAAGGACTCAAAGTTTGGGGGCAACACGCACACCCAGAGTGGGGTGCAACAGTGGGATGGGGTACAACGGGTTAAGTGCAAGATCCCCATGATCCCAGCAGTGCAGCACGGGAAATGCTGAGCTCAAATACAATCTTCTGTATATGGCCAATGGAAGCAAGGTCAGGCGACATGGGAGGACTACAGAGATGCTGGTCACCACTGTAGGGAGGAAATAAGTGTGGCCAAAGCTCCATTAGAGTTGAAGCCGGCCAGTACTGTAAAGGACAATAAGAAGGGCTTTTTAAAATACATTAATGGCAAAAGGCAGGCTAGAAATTACATTGGCCCGTTGCTTGATCAGAATGGTCGCCTCATAAACAGGGACAATAAGGCAGAGATGTTTAATGCTTTCTTTGCCTCAGTCTTCAACACCGATGATGGGCCCTGGGACCCCCAGAGCCCTGGGCTAGAGAACCATGACTGTGGCAATGATAAACTCCCAATCAACCCCCAACTAGTGCAGGAATTGCTGCTCCAGCTAGATCCATATAAGTTGATGGGACCTGATAGGATTCATCCCAGGGTACTTAAAGAGCTGGTTGATGTCATAGCAAGACCTCTTTCAATGATTTTTCAATGCTCTTGGGAATCTGGAGAGGTCCCAGGTGAATGGAAGCTGGCAAATGTTGTCCCAGTCTTCAAGAAGGGCAACAGG
>VZTV01018157.1:0-29307 GCA_013400875.1 Anhinga rufa | reverse complement strand
GTGCCAGAAGGACAGGGAGCTGCTGGAGCAAGTCCAGCGCAGAGCCACAAGGATGCTCAGGGGATGGAGCATCTCCCTGATGAGGAAAGGCTGAGAGACCTGGGTTTGTTCAGCCTGGAGAAGAGAAGACTGAGGGGGGATCTTATCGATGCTTATCAGTATCTGAAGGGCATATTTCAGGAGGATGGGACTGGGCTCTTCTCAGTGGTGCCCGATGACAGGACAAGGGACAACGGGCACAAGTTGGAACACGGGAAGTTCCACTTAAATATGAGGAAAAACCCCTTTGCTCTGCGGGTGCCAGAGCAGTGGCCAGAGAGGCTGTGGAGTCTCCTTCCCTGGAGACATTCACACCCCGCCTGGACGCGGTCCTGTGCCCCCTGCTCTGGGGGTGCTGCTCACGCAGGGGGGCTGGACGAGATGATCTCTGGAGGTCCCTTCCAACCGCTACCATTCTGTGACTCTGTGACTCTGTAACATGAAGGAGGAACAACATTTATAATATGCTTTTCCCTAAACATGAAAGTGAAAGCTCACTCCTAAAACTCTTGTCTCAAAATTTCCATTGAGGCTTAGCAGCCATGGGGTTACGTGGTATTGCTTAAGCTGAGGTTGAGGAAGCCTCTGTTTTTCTTCTCAAACAGTTCTTTTATTCCATCCCTTCTTTAGTTGAAACGGTGTTACAAACCTGTGACCAGCACACAGCTCTGACTGACCTCCTGCTGATGCCAGGTGACCATGAGATAATGACTATGCTCTCACCCAGTGCCATCAGACTGGTCCACTTCACCCACCTGTGCTGCTAGAGAGTGAATTCATGGCCCAGCTCTGCCCATGAGGTGGACTGATGAGTCCAGTCATGGATTGCATGACTGCCAGCTGAAGAAAAATGGGCTTATCAGCCCCCCACATTCTGAAGTGAGGGAGGAGGTTTCAAGGCCTGAAGCACTGAACGTGTGTCATTTGATGGGGGAGGGAAGGGGTAGGTGTTTTTTGGGTCAGACTTGAAATTGTAACCAAGCACCAAAACAATAAAATGACTGAAGATATTGTTTGCAAGAATACTGTATGCTTGACCTAAAAGCAATGTTGGACCACATATACAAAGGTCCTGCCTCACATCCATGCCATGGCCAGCATAGTCCAGCGGAAGAAGGTCTCATAGATGGAGCAGCTTGATTTGGGAAGGAGAGCTCAGGCTGTGGAGGGAGAAGAGAAGAAACTTCAACAAAAGCTGTGCATGGCAAAGCCTAGAAAGCAAAGGAAGAGATTCACACAAGTTTTTCAAGTAGCATTAGCAAATTGCTCATTGTGTTCACGTAGTAGATTGCAGTACTTTAGAGACAACTTCATCTCTGCCGAGAAAATGCTGAAAGAGTCCTTAACAAGAGCTGGTTTGTAAGCCTTTTAAAACTGCTGGCCCTTAGAAACTCAGAGTGGATATTCCCTGCGTCTGTAACACGCTTACCAATCACCCTGTGCTCTGCAATGTTTTTTGGCCACTTCATGCTTAAAGCAACCTAATGATCTTAGCTGCAGGACAAGTTTCTTTAATGCAAGTGTTAGAGGTCAGCGTTTGTGACAAGCAGAGGGAGGCTCAATGTGAGGCTGGCAGGTCGCTTGGCACATGGACCTGAGGCATGTACAGCCTGAGCTGAAGCAGCAGGGAGGAGAAAAAGCTGCTGGAGGAGGCTCTGGAAGAAAATCAGAATGGTAATTCTTCTCCTGTTGTACATACCAAGGGACACAGTTTTGCGAGTTGCCCTTCTCCAATCCACTGGTATGGTTGCTTTGGGGAAAAACAGATATTTAACAAGCGTTCTCAAAATCACATCTTTTAAGCCTTTTTAGCTGGCAGTCCTGTATTCCCTCCCCACTGCCAATTCTCAGCCAGGTTTTTAGCCAGCTGTCTTTAAACTTTTGGCACTTCAGGTTTCTCTGCCAGATGTGATCAAGTTTGCATCTGTAGCTTTTGCTCATAGAGTCTGATCTGCCACTCTAGTCCAAATTATGGACAGTGCTTGTCCCCATGGCATTCCTGTATGCTTTCTGGATGTTGTCCAAAAGCCTCTGCATTAGAGATACCATATACACAAACAGGCATAATCAAAGATCGCTTTACGTACACCAGCTATTTCCCTTTGTCTAGCTATTGCATGGCATTTCCTTAACCATCTAGTCTCTTTGACTGTGTCCACTCTGCCAGATGAACTGAATTCATTTAAATTACCTTTTTTAAAAAAGGTCTGAAATATTAGGCACTGATTGAATTCCACAGGCCAAGGACTACAGCTAGGAGAACTATTTGCAGTTCATAACTTACCTCGTTTAGTTCCTGTTCATAAATTATCACAAAGGACTTTGATTTTTACTAATCTGCTCATTATTCAAGGCTCTTCGGCAAAAAATTAATGCAAACATATTTCAACATATGGATTCTGTCTGTGGGCTAGTCACTTCAGCTACCTCCTCGACTACCTATTATTTATGGCCTGCAAGTCATCAATTAAACAACATGGCATTCCCCACATCTTGGCTGGATGTTTGAGCCAAACCATTGAGACTCTTTCTCACACAGAAAGGCCATTCAGCTTTGTCCGACACATCTCATTGAATCAGCTTCAGCTCTGAGGTATTAGTTGCAAGAAACTCATGGAAACCAGAGTAGTAGAAAAGTGGGGGTGGTTGTTGTTACCCTCCTCATGACTTGAGCATAACCCAATTCCCTGCCTTCCCTGTGTTCACAGACCAGATGTATTTCCTGCAGCTTCCTAGATGACTTATTCCATAACTTACAAGTCAATAACACAAATTATGGGTAAAGGAAGACCTGACTAAACAAAGGCTTATTGCTTTTTATGCTACTGACCTACCTCACCCTGTTTAGAGTTAGCTTGGATACCTCTACACGAACGATGCAGATATATCTACAGTTTATTCAAAATATGAGAAAAAGGTAGGTGGGTTGTTTTGTTCATTTACAACAGAACAGACAACGTACTTACCCAAGTGAAATGAAGCCATCAGGGACAGTTTCCCAGTGCACAGCACCACGCTGGTTTCAGTAGATGTCCTCTGCAACATCCGCATCCAGCCCCTCCTCAGGAGTGCCTTGGCACTGCTCATTCGGACTCCAGCAGCGCTCAGTGAAGCCTCCTCAGTCCTCATGGTCCTGAGTGTCTTTGGTCCAAGTAGGGACTCACATCAAAACTAAAATATCTGTCACTTCATAAAGTTATGGTTTCTAAGGGATTTTGAAGCAAGGCAACAGTTATACGCACCAGTTTCTGGGGAGGTTTTACTTATTATTTTTTTTCTAATTAGACAAGTGGAAGAAGCAGCCAAAGGACGTTTATACCTTTTTACAGAGCAGCAATAAAAGCCACCAAAATCATAATAGCTGCCCGTTTGTTTAAAATGCTTTTGCTTGGCTTTAGAAAAGAGAAAACAACTCTTTAGTGTCATTTTGATCAGCACTGCCACCATCTGCACAAGCCTTAACTCATACAGCAGGGATTTGCAGACAAATTTCAACCAAGGCAGCACCAACAGTGTGTTTTCAGAGCTGACAGAATCAAAGAATAAGGAATTAAACAAAGTGATTCACTGAAGAGCTGAATTGGCTGACCCATGTTGCCAATCCATCACTGCAAAGTCTTTCACAGAAAAGCCTGATAGGAGAAAATAAAAAAAAAAAGAAAGCCACAAATGAGAAAAAAAAATTTCCCCAACACAATCAGATCTGCTCAATGTGAAAGAAAGAAACAGAGAAAGCATACGTGTTTATCTGGTGCATTGTTGAGCTGTAGCTCTTCTTCCAGACTCAATCGATACATTTTCTCCTTAAATTCCCCTGTCCGCTGTACAGAAGTCAGCTATGTTTGTTTACCAGCAGATAACCATCTTAATTAGACTACTGTATTGAAGCCCTGTTCTTTGCGAGCACAGAAATAGTTTTGTTTCCTCTGGCATTGTTTTCCTTGGAGGTGTCTCTTACTAAACGGAATCTTCTTCTGTTTAATGAAACAGAGTAATGTAAATGCCATTCTGTGATCTTTGTGCCCGTGTCACTCCCACTCAAGTGAAACTAGACTGAACCCAGTTAATTAGTACAAGCTATCAAAACCAAAGAAAAACCAGCGTTAATGGCCAGCTTATTTATTTCTAAGCATCTCATTTCCACAGCATCGAAAACAATTGGAATCAAGTAAAACGGCACCCAATTTTTTATGTTTTGAGCATGGAGCCTGTGCACACTGCAGGCTAATTCTTGCAGAAGCCATAGTAACTTAAGAAGCAAGTCCTGAGTTATCGAGCAAACTTTTCCAAGACCAGCGTGTCCACTATGCAGGAACCCTCAATAGCACAGGCCCCTGTGCCGTGTGCTGTTACTAGAGGGCTAAATCACTATGCCACAAGAGTTACTGCAGCCTCATAGCTAGCCAAGACCAATTCCCAACACCAACAATGATTGTCAATCCATATTGAATTCAGTAAAGATTTGCCTGTAAGAGAAGGCAAAACCTGATCCCACACTGTCACATCCTACTGAAGAGCTATTACTTCTCATACACCTGCTTCTTTTTTCTGATCCTCAACGTGTACTGCATACCAATCATGTAACAAGTACCTATAGGGCATGTTTAGGGGCACAGAAGCACTCTACTTTGCTTACAGTTCACAGCATACCTTACACAAACTCCTGGTAAAGCAAGAATGTGAGAAAGTACTTTTAAAACTACGGGAAACTTGCTTTTTTCCTGGGATAAGTTTTCCATGGTCAAAGGGCCAGCACCTTTCTGTTCTTTCCTCCTTTTTTTTCAAGAGGGCTATGAATAGAAGAGTTTTTCATGAAAGAAGTCTAGAGCCCTCCCTCACCCCCTTTTTTGAGCAAAGCTACCAAAAGTGCAGGATTACATTCCTCTTCCAATGTCTTCTGTCTGCATGTTAAAGCCAGAAGGAAGGTCTTTCTTCAGAAAGGAGTCCAAACACGACGATCAGTCATTTCGGTGCTCCACCCCTTCAGCAATAAGGAGCAACAAGCAGCAGTACCAGAGGAAGAACCATGCCCAGAGACCCCCCAAAACAAAAATACTTTTCACAAGGGCAGGGACTGGGACAAGCGATTGAGGGGGAAGGGGCGTTAGATTGACAGTGTAAAGTATAGGACTATGCCCAAGTCACGCCTTCTAAATCTGGGCATTTCTCTGTGAAACAAGGAGTCACAAAAGCCAGCAAAATATTTCTGTTAAGAGCATGTTTTGATGGCTGCCATTTTTTATCCTCAATATAGTGCTCTTGCCACCTGAGAAACTGTAGGCTTTCAGTGCAAGTTAGGAAGATTGGCAGAAATTCTTACTCTGTTACTGGCTTTTCTTGAAAACTGACTCCAGCAAACTGCTAGTTTTTTCACAGTCACAACCTAAAAATAATGTGAAGCAGATTAAGGAAGACAACATAACCAGTTCTGCAGAGCCATAGTCAAAGATCCAGGTTAAACAGCTATTCTAGCATACGCTCTCCATCACTGTTCACCCCAGCAGAGACACAAGTATTAAGAGGTGGTTAATACTTTTCCACACAGTTTTAGTATCAACCAAAGCAGGTGGTGATGCCAGAAAAGCACAGGTTTCTGAGTAGGCATGTACCACAATATCTGCTCGTTGCTTCTAACCCAGGGCTTCCACTCCACTCCTCCCCAAACCTCCTGTACCACATGCAGCGTTGGAGGCAGGAACCCAGCCTCCCCTCAGCCAAGAGCCCTCCTTCCCCACTTCGTGCTGACGCCAATCTAAACATGGGCACTTTACAAGGCCACTGTGTACAGACGTTGGAAACTGGAGCAAGGAGGGTAATTCAGTGAACTAAAACATCACACTCAGATATTCACGTTATAGCACCTGGTCATTGTAGGTTTATTTTGAACCTGATCCAGCAGCCTTATTATTGTATTGTATCTACTAAGGCTATTGTGTACTAAATAGCAGGAAGAATAACAAATGCATCTCTTTTTAAAAAAGTTCAATTTCGTTTTCTCAGCAGCCTTGAAGCTGTACAATGAATGTTTGCCAATTCAAATACAACATTTACTCATCTGTCCTTTACTGCAAGCAGTTATGATCATAGAAATAGTTGGATATTCTTCAGCTGCTCCCCACTCCAATTTGCTTTTTAATTAGTACCGATGCCAGGAAATTAGGTGGCTAGATTTTTCAATAATGTATGCTTTTATATGCTGTGATATTATACATTGACATGATCAACAAATGTCTCTTTCTGGCCCTGGAATATCGCACCCACATCTGTCCTGCTTGCTTTCCATCCATGGTCCAATGAAAGAAATTAGAAAATGAGTAAGCCCATTTGTATCCTCGTCATGCCTGTGGGCACAGATGAGGTATGGAATCTAATGATGAAGTTTAAATAAGATCATACATGACTCCCAATATCTTGGTCAAAAGCTGAATAAAGTTAGCTTTGTTCTCAGACATCACCAAGCTAACGAAGTTCAGTTCCACTTACAAATGAATACAGACGGCATGTTTGCCTTGTTATCCTCCTACCCTTTCACATCTCCTAAAGAATCTCCCAGTTCTTCAAAGTCCTTTTTAATTGTGTCTAAGCTTTAATATGGTGAAAGCCAAATGAATTTTACAAATTTGAACTGGGCTCTGCTTTAATCCCATAGCATTTTCAATCCTTAATTTTTCAAAAAGTGTCATTTCTCTCTATTTCTCCAACTTCCTTTTGCACATGTTAAAATGACTGTACATTTATCTAGAAACTAGTGTTTGAGGAGACCATAGGAAGCCTTAGAGATCAGATACCACCCAGAGCTGTCCAGCTCTCTCTGGACCCCATGTACAGGGAGAGCACCTCCAGTGCATCTAACCCAGCTCTATCCCTGTGAGGGTCCAAGAAGCTTGCGAATTCCCCAGCTTTGCACTGAGTTGTGTGGCATCACTTACATAGCCCAGCAACCCAGGACATGACAGTGCACAATGTGTGTACCTTTTAGACTTTCAGTAGCTCTTTAGCTAGGAATAATAATTCATTTTGAATGACAATGCACATAGAGATCATGAGGATTTATTGAATATAACCTACTGTAGTCTATCCATCAAAGTGACACTCAGTCACTTACAAAGTTCCTGCGCTTACTGTACTTAATGAACATTTCACAAGTTCCTGCAGTATTATTTTTGCCTAACAGGAAAGCCTGTCATGATTCTTAGGGAGGCAGAGGACCATCCCTAAGCAGTAGAGAGATCTGCCTGAGCCCTTGGTAATCACAGCACGTGCTGATGCTTGATCGATGCCACTCATGTATCACTATTTCCCAATTGCTCTTTCCACAGCACAGCACATACTTTAAAATTAACATTTTCATGGCTATTTTGCAGTGCAATCTCATGGCCTGCTCCAGAGCAATAGGGGAACACAGTCCCCCTGTGCCTCTGACTGCCAACTTCCCTTGAGCGGGCACCAGAAGAATAACTCCTGCTTTGCTTGAAACATAAATGATTGCAATTATTATCTCCTTTCTTTCTAAGAGGAGAAACTCAGAAACTTCTCATTTCCAGCCCTGTCTGTATCAACAGCCCTACAAATAAATAAGTAAAATTCTCCCTGGGGTCAAACAACTAAAAGTAAGAAACTCCTTGTCTTCCCTTAAGCTGTTAGTGCATACCCTTGAAGATATCTCTCATCTTCCCTTCATCATTCTTTAAGTTTTCCCATCCTTGTCTCCAGTTTTCTTCTGAATAAATGATTCTGTGACCACCTGTTCTCCATCTTAGCTCTGTCACAAAGCAGAGGACAACTCTTTCACACTCCTGAACTCTTATGCTGGCCACCTCTCATTTTCATTATTAGCAAGACAACTGCCAGGCCAAGTCAAAAATCCTCCTACCTACAAGTCCTAGAAGGCAACCAAAATGTCCACTCTGCTTTTTCTCAGACTTATGATCAACACGCAGATGTGGCCTCTTGGGACAACATACCAGCCTCAACAGTCATCATTTGAGTGCAGAATCTGTAGCAATCCTCTAGCAGAGCCACACTGTCCCTGCCCCAGCAGGGGACAGTGACCCTGGGAAAACATTGCCACTGGCATAGTTCAGAGACAAACTTCAAAGAGAAGCTCCCGTTTCATCTGAACAAGCACATACATCCCTACTATATATCCCCAAACCCCAGGAGAATGATGACCATTAGAGAGTTACTGGCACTGCTGCTTAGCCCCAGAGGCAGAGAGGCTCCTTCCCCCACCCCTGCCACCCTACAAGCTCAAGACAAACCCAAATCCTCCCACCACAGTCAAAACACCATTCTCCTGAGGAAGTAAAATATAAGCCGCTTGAATTGGAAAACTTCAGTCCTTTTCCAAATTTTTAGCAAGTCACAACAGTTTTCCTGCCTGTTCAATAAGACAAGGACTTGAACAACATGGATTGCCTCAGAAAACAGCTATATGGCCCTGCCCACGTAGCTCGGTAATTGACACTTGCTGGAGACGTCTCAGCAGCTTCTTGCCGAGTTCAATGCAGAGCATAGGCTATAACAAAGGTGTCCTAGCAAACAGCCTAATTACTGCTCATCTCTCTCTGGCATCCGTACAAGCAGAACAGCTGCAACAAGGACGCTTCTCCCAGACTACCTTATAGCCTCTGATCTAAACCAGGCAGATCCAATTCAATCATCTCTCTGCTGTGTCCCCAAGTGTCTCTGCCTACACTACCAAAACAAAACAGAGTACACGCTGCCATCATTATTGCCCTTCTCTGAATGGTATCTCTCTCCTAAGATACTCTTTTTTTTAATACAGTTTCTGTATTCGGTGATCCTAACTAAAGTTTGTGCCTAGGCTCAAGACAATCAAACTGGTGTTTCCTGGTTAAAGCCCATGACAGAATAATTTGTCTGAGCATCTTCCAAATCCTCTCCATAGTCAAAAACAGTGGAGGTAACACCTTTATCTGTGGAGAAAGGTGTGGGCCTCTCCAGTCACATGAAAGATGCCAGATAGAATAAGAATGTGCACACCCTGAAAATATTTGTATGTAGGTCAGAGAGTCTTTAAATATGCATTGAAACATATTAATATTGAAAAGGAACTGGAGTGGATATGAGTTCACCACCAACACTCATTCAGTCATGACATCTCTGCTACATGTTTACTCAGTGCCCAGTAAAATTATAACTTCTGTCCACATTAGGGTCCTAAATGCAAAATGAAATGGCTAGGAAATTATTTCTATAAATATTTGGGTCAGGGAGGAGATGCACGCAGGTGTATCCCAAGTATACTACATCTGTGTTAGTAGAAAGTCATGCTGCAAAGGAGAAGGCCCGTTTCTTCCTTCCCAGCATCATTAGTCATTTGCTTCTGTGCAAAATGAGTGAAAATACACTAGTTAGGTAACGGTGGTACTTTACGCAGAACTATTCACATAAGTAACTCCAGGTATTATTGGCTGGGAGCAAAACTCATTCCTGAGGGCATAAACTAACCTCCATCAATGTAAATATGTCAGTTCAGTGGCATTACTAGTGACTCAGACATACCAAAACAGCTATATTGGATGCACATGTTCTATAAAGAAGATATCTCATAACAGCAAAACTGCATCACACCCACTATGTAAAGAATTTCTGCTATTAAAATAAATACGTGTTTATACGCACACGTGTATATGGCCTGTGGCACAACAGAACAATTTTACCTCCAAGTATCCCTAGAAGACTTAAGCAAAACAACCTTCGCGCATGGACAAGCCCGAAGTAAGGAACAACTCTTCAGGAAGATGTCAGGCTACGATATCGTCATGCAATTAAGGAAGGTGGTAATCCTGCTTATCTAACTGTGCAATTAGGATAATGTCACTTTCTATTTCCACTTTGTAAAATACTTTGAGATCCTCAGATGAAAGCTCTGTACCAGTGTGAAGCATTTATACCTTCAGCAGTGAAGCAGATGGCATGTGGTACGCTTGTTTGTGTGTGAACCCTGTAGTCATCACTGTTATAATTAGTCATCTCCTGCTCCGCTGCAAGCTCTGCTGTTTGACAGCGTTTGGTAGGGGCCGGCATTTCCAGGGGAGCAACCGTATCTTGGTGGCATATACTTACCCTGCTTCCATCACCATCATAGCTGTGTAACTACATTTTAAGTGTTGTGCTTATAGGGTTGAAACACAACACAACAAAGGTGTACATCAACTAATGAAGATTGAATAAGACTTTGAGAGGCCATCTTGTCCGCTGCTCTGCACTGAGCAGGATCAAGTACACATAAGCATTTCCCAACCAGTTAATCTAAAATGTTTTAAAGACTTTCAGTGACAGAAGCCCAGGCCTTCCTCAAAAAGCATTATTTTGTACTAAATATGAGTTTTTCTAATATCCAATCTCTATTTCCCTTGGTGAAATGCATGCCAATTACTTCTAGTCTTCTTTCATAAAGAAATTTTTCCATCCAAGGCCCTTACTCTTTGCAGCTATCTTTATTTACTTGAAGATTATTGTATCAGGTACATTGTATTCTTTTTCATGTCACTGAGAAATACGCGAAGCGCTATGTACCTCTCAGCTCCCTCCATCTTTCTGCTGCAAGCCCATGGCTGAATAAAAGGAACACTGGAAAATAAAAATTTAAAAAGAATTTAAAAAATCAGGCACAGGACCATCTTTCAAAGTAATTGCTGTTCAACAGACCAAGGCTGGAAAGAAAGCATAAATGTGTTCTAATTATATCAGCCCCTGAGTTGTACTTTGGGTTTATTTACATGAATGGGAATTACAGTGCTTCTAACTTTGGTTCAAGGTGCTTTGTTCCTATTGGCAGACACGGATATATCTAGCTAAATAAAAGTAAATATATTGCTGATACTTACTGTGTGACAATACACAAAGAAGCACAAAAAGAAAATTTGAAACAAATTTGAGTAACTCATGTAACATCACAGAATCACAGAACGGTGGGGGTTGGAAGGGACCTCGAGAGATCCCCTCATCCAGCCCCCTGTGTGAGCAGCACACCCAGAGCAGGGGCACAGGACCGCGTCCAGGCGGGGTGGGAATGGCTCCAGGGAAGGAGACTCCACAGCCTCTCTGGGCAGCCTGGGCCGCTGCTCTGGCACCCGCACAGCAAAGGGGTTTTTCCTCAGATTTCAGTGGAACTTCCCGTGTTCCAACTTGTGCCCGTTGCCCCTTGTCCTGTCATCGGGCACCACTGAGAAGAGCCCAGTCCCATCCTCCTGACACCCATCCTCCAGACACTTAAAAGCACTGATAAGGTCCCCCCTCAGCCTTCCCTTCTCCAGGCTGAACAAACCCAGGTCTCTCAGCCTTTCCTCATCAGGGAGATGCTCCAGTCCCCTGAGCATCCTTGTGGNCGCTGGATGGCAGCACAGCCTTCTGGCGTATCAGCCACTCCTCCCAGCTTGGTGTCATCAGCAAACTTGCTGAGGCTACACTCCATCCCTTCATCCAGGTCATTGATGAATATATTGAACAGGACTGGACCCAGTACAGACCCCTGGGGGACTCCACTAGTCACCGGCCTCCAGCCAGACTCTGCCCCATTGATGACAACTCTCTGAGCTCTGTTGTTGAGCCAGTTCTCAATCCACCTCACTGCCCACTCATCCAACCCACACTTCCTTAGCTTGGCATGAGGATGTTATGGGAGACAGTGCTGAATGCCTCACTGCAGCCATGGCTACCCCCAATTCTCACATCCTCAACCAGCCCTTCCTTGTTCGTTAGTATAAGATCGAGCAGCACATCCCGCCTCATTGGCTCCTCCACGACTTGCATCAAAAAGTTGTCCTCGACACTCTGCAGGAACCTTCTGGATCGTCATGACATGCAAAGACAAAGACAAGGGTCAGCTGCACTTCCCTCACAGCACAGTGAATCCATGCAGATGCTCAGGACTCCTTTTGCATCTTAGAGTACCCATACCCTGTAATTAGTTTCTCATCTATGGAAATTTTATATAGTTAAGTATTTAGACAATAAGTCATTCACTTACAGGAACACTACCTGTATTTGTAATTCAAGTGATCCAGTTGCAATTATTACTTTTCTCCTAGAAGAAAAGAAGCAATACCTAAGACAAAAGAAAAGTGGCAGGACTTTGCTCTGCTCTGTGTTTTACTGGATAATAATTCCTACAGAGGAAATTAATTGCTGGGCTGAATCAGGCAATAAGTCTGTTATGCTCAATACCTTGTCTCTGACAGGTACCAGCCACAGGTGCTTCAAATCCTCATAGACAGTCACACAGTAGTGTTCCCACTGAGGTTGTTTGTTCCAAAACCAAGCACTTAAGATTGTTTAATATCTTGAAGCAGAAGGGCTCAGATCTTTTTTATTTTTAAGCTTTTTTTTTTTTTTACTTTTTTTTTTACTTTATCCCAGCTAGTGCAGCTACATTCATCTGAGTGGAATTGTCTCCAATCAAATCTAGTACCTCAGTAATAGTGCCCAGAAGCAGTGAGTTTCACAGGTTAAAAAGAGGCAGTGAAATAAATAAATAAATAAAAGTATTTTCCTAAAATTCACCATTATTTCTTTCACTTTACCAAATTATCTTCTTTTCTGAAATAACAATAAAGGTAAAAAGAAACGTCCAAATTATCCCTTTAAATATTTACTTACTTTATATACTTTTATTTTTCACTACAATCTATTTGGTTAAGTCCTAAAATTTTCAACAGGATTTGAAAATCTCTCTGTGCCCGAGACAATTTCCGCTGTGTTTCTTTACAACTTTTTGACGTCTTTTTGGCAGTGAAAGGACCGGGAGTGAACATGGTAACAGAAGGAAAGCATTTGTGCAATTACTTTCCATATTGTTATCTACTGCTTTCCTAAAATATTTTGCTTCTAAAATCCAAACCTGTGTAAAGAGCTACCCTTGGTATCTTGTGGGTAATTTCCTTAAATGATTTAACTAAGCATCAAGACCTCAGGAAGTTCTCTAATCTATCTTCCAGCCAAGCACGGATCAACTTAATGAAAATCATTCCTTATTTGACTTATTTGTTCTTAAAATCTTTAGGAAACAGAATTTAATAAGGTCTATGGATAGGCAACTCTAGCACTTAACCGTTGGAAAGTTTGTCTCAATGTTTAGACTAAATTTCCCTTGCTGCAATTTCAACACATCACAATTTGCCCTGTTTGTGTGTCATTACATACCTCTAGTGCAAACAACTCCTCCTAAAACACATTGCCTTGTGCACCCTTGCCTTAAGTGTTTTGGCCGCTCAGTGGTTTTGAATGACGGTGAAAAGCACAGTGAACAATACAGCTGATTTCTGCCCACACCGTTGCAGTGTCCACGAGCACAGCATTGGCAGCAATGCAATGGCTGCAGAGTTAAACACGCACCATGACCTGACCTCCATCCAAGTGCAGCTCTGCACCGGATCCATCTTCCAAGATGATCTCCTGAGATCCACACCCTCTGGGCACTGTATTTGCAAGGGCCAAACCCAGGATCTTCAGCTGCTATTCAGTGGAAAGCCAGACTTAGTCATTGACCTGAGCAGTGAAATAGATAAAAAAATTAATGTTACATCTCTGTCCTCCCCTGTGACCAAGTACAACCTGTCTGCCTGGATTGTTCTCAACATATATAGTTTATCTGATGCAAAGAGCAGAATTGTTGGGGCAGAAAATAATCTCAGTTTAAGGCAAAAATACTTCATTCAGGATGATGTCAAGAAGACTCGTTTCTATTTTATGTTTTTTGTCTCTTCAATTCCTTCTTATTTTTTTAAATTAATGGATCAAAGTGTCAAAAAAGAAGTTGCTTGGGATTAGGAAAAGATAGCAACTTCTCTCAAGAAACAACATGTTCCTTAGAGAATATCAAAAGAAAATACTTCAACTTTCTCAGAATGTTTTGTTCAGAAATAAAAAGGAATGACAAAATGGTCACAAAAAAAGTAGATCCTTTGTCACCAAACATATTCAGATGCAGCATTTGGCAGAAAACGTGTCATGCGAAAGAAGTCTGCCAGGCTTCCATGTTGTGGCTCAGGCTACCTGCTCATGGTAAACAGGAGCGACACTTTACTTTTCAAGACCTAGATCACCATGCAGCAAGATCACAAAGAAATAGTCAATTACCAGCCTCAGATGCTGTTGTTCTGGAGTTGTAGGATTACTCCACGTAACCATCCTGTGGTCAAGATGGTATTTCCATGTTGGTCTTTCAGCCCTGTGTAGCCAACTGGCCTTACGCCAGCTCTCTGTGCTTGAGAGTCACCTTTGTCTCCTGTGTGGAGTAGGTATTTCCCTAAGAAGCTTTATACCATCATCCAAATCAAAGCAAGGGCTGATGGTTACCCAAATGCAACAGTGTTTTAAAGTGTGCTGTATTATTATTGTTATTAATGTATGTATGCTTACGGGTCATTGGTAAGTTTATAGGAGAGATCAGCGCAGACCAGAACAGGAAAAAACATGAGACTAGTCTGTCCTCCTGGGAAACTCTGATAATCTTTAGAAGAAAGTAATTATATTACACTACAATATTGCTATTTTTTCAACATATTCCAAACAGAAGTGAGACACTATCAAACACCTGATAAGGCCTTAACAATTACAAAGCTCCTTAAATATTGATGTGAATTGAATGTGTCATTTTCTTTTTTGGTTTAGCAATATTTTACCTTTTATTACTTTGACAATACTGAAATGTGGAAATGGGAGCAGGAAGTACTATTATATGGGTAAATCGCCAGAGAGAGTGATATGAAGAATAAATTGAAATCCAAATCTCATACACAAATTATTATTAACACTAATTTCCACATATTACAAAGCAGCTTCTTTGCATGTATGACATTGCCTTTTGCACCCAAACATGACTTTAATTAAGATCTAACTTATTCATGACTATAATTCAGATCTAACTGCTAGTCTAGTCAAATGAGTGTAATTAGTCCCAGAGGGCATATCTAAGAGAACTAGGTTTTCCTTTTCATCTCTACATTTAGGCAAACACAATAGATGCTGGAAGATCAGTCTGGGAAACTGGAAACGTAAAGAGCTTTACAGAGCTGGTAGGGAAATTCTAAACAAAAACACTGTTAAGAAGGACTTTCATAAAGGCTCATTTCGTTTCATTTATTCTTGCAGACTACGCAATAGGAGTGAAACAATGGAGACAATTAACCAACATAAAGCTGATAAAATTTTCATAATATTTCCTTGTTTTTTAAGAAATAGAACCGTACAAGTTTGTTTAGCCCATCCATGTATTACTTTAAAAGGTGGGTATTCATTTTTGCTCCCATCCTGCAGAGAATACAAATAAACCAATCTCCTGCATAAATTGACACTGGCATAACCAAGTCAGAAGGAAGTCCTACCTAATACCCTATATTTAGCAAGCATTCATTAGCCTGGTATCCCAATCCATAGCATACTCTGCCCAGAAGGCAAAATAATGAAGACAAATCAGTCCATGGTTTGTTCTTTCTTCTAGTATACTATCCAACCTTGCAGCTGCTTTGCTTTTCACCCAACTCCTTCTCCCCGCTCACTTCGCAGTACCTTTGTCCCTTATCCACAAGGCACTAACTTCACTCTCCCCTGCCAAACCACTCCTCATCCATCCCTCTGTCCTGAAAAGAAGCTAATGGAAACTGGTTCTGCAGCAGGGACCACCTCGTTTCACAGCTGCTCCGTTCTTGAAACAGATTCTAAGGCAGATTGCAAGGAATTGCTGCTCAGGCCCAGCTTAGATCTTCATGCACTCTGCCATGACCCACTTTGTGACCCACCAGCTCAGAAGACCACACTTTCATTGTTGTACCCTAAACTGTCCTCTGGATTGGTCACTGGATATGTCTGAACTGCAAGGTGAAGCGTGAGCTTCCACACACTGAACCCTGGGGACTGGTGCTCTCCTGACTTTCACAGCTGACTTTTAACCTGTCTGTAGCAGGGACTCAAGGTGCTTGAGGTCTCCATGCTGTGCTTGGGAAAAGCCAAACTCGAGAGAGCTTCTGGGGGAAAGGACCATCACGCGCCCACCCTAACTCACCCTCTGGCCCAGCCAGAGGACTGAGAGCTAAGGCACTGAATATTTTGCTGGTCTTACCAGAGATAAAGCACCTCCTTAGTGCAGGCACTATCACACGCAGTTGGCCAACTTTGGTCTTCAGAGCAATGTAAGCCTGGGTATCACTATGTAGATAACAGCAAATATTTTTCTTTTTATATTCAGTGCAGAAGAAACCTCACATTTCCCAAAAATAAATCCACCAACTCAGTTCCCAAAGTTCAATGACAGACAAGCACTGCTTTTTAGAAACATGCACATGCTCTTAATACTCATTTGAAGTAAATAAGGCTTGGTACATGCGTAGTTTCACGCATATGGTAACTGTCTTCCTAAACTAAGACTTCTCTTAGTATCTATAAGTGTAAATTGTTTTGAAATGATTCCCAGAGAGAAGAAAAAGAAAAACAAATACAGTCAATTTCACAGGAAAGAGGAAAGTTGAACTCACAGTGTAACGATGGCAGCTGGTGCACGAGGCTCACATGGCCACACTCAACCGATGTGGTGCCCGTACAGGAGGCATTATTAAACGGCTGTTACGTGATCTTGGATTGCCTTTGACAAAAGTTAGAGAGGTTCTTTTAAAATTGTATTTCTGGACACGTACATACAAAAAAAATAAAAGAAGACTCTTTAGCCAATGTTTTGGAGTGAACTCAGTTAACCAGGTGATAAAAATCAGGGGTTGATCCTGCTCTCAGCATGCTTTTCCACCTGTGTGCTTCCATCATTTTCACTAATTTTCACCTTTGTATGCAAAAAGACAATCAAACTTTCAAGAGAGTAATAATTTCTTTAATTGTTTGCCATTTGTCACAAGGTCTCTGTTAAGAACAAACATGACAGGTATTCAGTCAGTCATGAACACAAGACAGTTATCTTGATCTCATACCCAGCCCAGAGAAGAGCATTTAAAGTTTAACAGGGAGATGTAAGGCTGGCTTAATTTCCAGAGGCATTTCTGAATTTTTACATCCCACACAACCCTACCAAGAAAAGACAATGACACTTCAGGAGGAGGTAACTGGATTGTGCTTACTAAATTGCTTTTGACTCAGTAAGGTTTTAAGGAGATGTACTGCCTCAAATGACAGTCGTCTTTTTTCCTGAGAAATATACTGAACAATATATACGTAAGGCTCTTCACAGTAACTGACCTTACGCAGTGCTAAAGAAAAGCCAAATCTGAAACACGACTAAGAGGCTGAGAGATGAAAAATGCCACTTACATTGCCACTTGCAAAAAGTTTGAGACAAAGCTGTACTCCACACATCCTTTATCAGGGTTGTATGACAGACATAACGCGTAGCAGACATCCGTGTACATAGTAATAGTAGCATACTGCTTGATATGCAAACTTGAACAGCTTGTGCATGCTGCATAATGAAAGACAATGGAGAATAAAAAATCTGAGAAGAAATAAAAACTTATTAGATTATCTATTTCATCCCTTTACCACTATAAGATTTCCCTCTATAATAATTTCATATCATTTATTCTAGTCTAGTTTAAAAATGCCTGGGGTGAAGAAGCTTCCCCTGGGATATTATTCACAGCTTGATAGATCTCAGTATAAGGAAGCATTTCCTAACACAACACTCATGTTTCCCTTTGAAATTTCATCCCATTACTGCTGGAAACCCACCCTAAATCAATATTTCTTTTCCTTCCATTATTTGTCACCTTCAACTTTCAGCAGCCCACTCCTCCTGGTCCTATTTAACAATCCCTTAATATGCAGCAGTTTTAATCTCTTGTAGTAGCATAAATCAACTCCTCTCTATACGTTCGTAACTTGTGCCTTTCCCCCTAAATTGTTCATAATCCTTAGCTGAGCGCAGGGTCCCTTCTGCAGGGCAAGGAGGGGCTCTGGGGAGCCCCGGCCCCGCGCTCCCCACTGCAGCCCTGGCTTCCCAGCCACGGCCATCTCCGGCTGGGGTCAGGGTTCTTCACCTTGCAAACGTATTCCCCTTCTTTGCATAATGTGCAAAGTGCAAGGGTATAAAATACATATGTAAATCCTTGACTGCAGATTTATTTTTAAAGTTAAAGATCAGTACAACTAAGAATTAAATCCACTTTTTCTTCCAATGCATTTTGCTTAGAGACTGGCAGGTGGCAGTGCATCCTTAGGAATGAGCTATGAAAACGTGGCCACTGCAATTACTATTTATCATTTCTTGAAGGGGGGGGTGTCCCTTTTCCTTTTCTCCTTCCTTTTTCTTTTCACATCTTCCTTTTGATATTTTTTCTTTCCTTATGTTTTCCTACTTAATCTCAAAGAATTTTGTCATATTCCTTCAGTCGCTTATGGAAAACAATAAAAAATACCATGTTTCAGATCCTGACTGCGTGCATTCAGGTATAATGATATTTTTTGTTTATTCTTAAAGATGTCCCCTCCTCATGGCCATTTGAAAAAGTTAACTTGCAAGGTCAGTAAATTAACACCAAAATGAATCAAGCTATTTTGGACAAAAGCTGAAAGGAAAAGGAAATCTGAATTAACAATCTTGTTGACGCAAAGGAGATCAGCCAGCTAGCTCAGTCTGCCACGGAAATATGCGTTGTTGGTCTTTGATAAAAGAGTAAAAACTTATCTGGTTTCTGCAGGAAGCCCAGATGAAACTGCATACACTGCGGGAGAGGAGAAAAACAACGCTCGTACCATTTGTGTGTCGTCCTACCCCAGGCAGGGAGGGCAGTCTCTGTTTCAGGTAACGTAGGGGACTTCTTAGGGAGGACGACGGGGCATCCCATCCCAGCAGCATCTCCTGAAGCAGAGACCATTCCCATGCACTGCAGGCTCCGAGGAACTTTTCCAGGTTCATGCCTGGGCCCCGGCGCTGGGTGGTGGGATAAGGAAGAGCTTGTCAGACTGTCGGCTGAAGTCCCATTAGGGGCACTGCTGTAGTGCCAGGGCACTCTTGCTGCTCTCAGTCCAGCCCAGGGGGGCTGTGGGGAAAGCAGAGGCCTGAGCAGCTTCTAACACTGCCTCCGACTTACATAACTGTAGCGATCCCAAAAAAGTTCCTACGCGGGTTTACATCACCTCGCTCCTCACCTTCCCCACCTGGCTATAGTGTAGGAAGTGAGTGCTCGAGTACTGGGCCAGTGACTTAAAAAAGAAGGGCAAACAGAGATGGAGCAGCAGTTTAGGGGCAAGAGAGCTCAAGGGCTGGCTTTCTGGGGATGGAGGAAACCAGTGGGATCATTCCTGAATGGGAAGGTGCCGGAAGCAAACAAGGCACAAGCAGGAGAAGAAATGGCACACAACCACATAGCAAGAGCAGAGGGAGGTCTAGATAGAGAGGTGAGACTAGAAGAGGAGCCCACAAGCCCTGGGGAAGAACCTGCCCCCTCCTCCACTGGATGCTGAGCCCGTGGACAGACAAGCTGGCACGGGAAGCGACTGCTTGAAACAGCAGCATGGAAGGGAGGGAGGAGGCGGGAGAGCACGGCTCTTCTACCGTGGGCAGTTTCTCCCCATCTCTCATCTGTACAGCCTTTTGCTGAAAAAGTCCCATGGGTCACTCTTGCCCCCAACACCACAGGAGCAAAAGGTTGTTTTTCAGCTGTGCTGCTGCCTCTGGCCTAGCCCTGGCCTTTCTGGACACAGCTTTTTCCTTCCCATACTCAGCGTGGGAGTGGAGGCTGCCTTCAGGAGCAGAGAGAGCCCTCATCGACTCCCAGCCACAGTCACAACCCTCCCTAAGCTGCTGAGATCCCACCAGCCCTGCGGACCCCTTCTCCCCTTGCTGCCACCAAACTCAAAGCAAACTGTTGTCGCACTGTCAGTCTGTGACCAAATCCTCCCAGCCCCCTAGGGAGCCCCCCCGCTCCCCACCCTGCCCCACAGCCTTCCCCAGCTCTCCTCTCACCTCAGAACCCAGGGGCAGCAGCGCCTGCTGCACTGCTCCCGGCCCGCTACTGCCAAGCTGCGCTCTGCCCACCCTGCCAAAATGCCGTCAGCCTCCTCTGGCTGCAAAAATGACTCGGGTCATTTATTCCTTTTTAGGATTATTAGCTCATTACTGTTGCCTCTTGGTTATGGCTGTGAAAGACCCTTAGCCTTCAACTTCTCCATCTTTGCACTGTGATGCAGGCTCACATTTCAGTGTTTTAAGTTAAGTTATGAACCATTATCTTATTCCCTGGTTCTTTATTATGGTCCCGATCCAAAAATCAATGGAGGCTTTCCTCTGGCTGCAGTGCCTTCTGGACCAGACCCACAGCCCCGGCACAGCAGTACCTGGCACATTGCTCGGGGGGTTGAGCAAGCTGTTATCCAGAGTTCAGAAGAGAATGGCCAGTAACATTTGAGGGCAGGGGCAGAGTGTTATGGAAGAGCTCAGCAGTGGGAATTTAAAAAGCACCATGAGGTAGACAGCCACACCTCCCTGAAGTGGTTCAGACGCCCCTTGCAAGGAGATTTAAATGTGGATAGCATGACTAAAAATATGTCTGGCTTGGCTGAATAAGCACATAGACGATAGACCAAGTAAGAATAGAGGGAGAACTGGAATGAAAATTAGGACTAAACACCAGGAAAAAAAAAATCCCCAGACAGACCGTTGCTTAGCTTCTGGAATACTCTCTAACTGAAATGAATGCCAAGCTATCAGTTGGTATATTTAAATGCAGATTTGGCAAAGCATCAATAAATACTCTATTGAGAACAATTCTACAGTGACAAGGCTATGGATGCTCTTACAAAGACTTTTTTCAGTGCTAGACTTTGTGATTTTTCGGATACTAAATAGAAAAAATTACAATCCTTCCCTCCTATGAGATAAAAACCAAAGGAGCCATGCCAAATAACTGTACCATATATGCAAATATCTGAATGCAAATTATGTTGTTATCCTTGTCTATACTCCCAAGGAGCCATAGCATCTTTTAAGCTCTTTCTTCTTCACGTACAGTGGATGTAGCCGTCCGTGACAAATTTGTGTTTTCTTTTCTGAGAAGTAATATACTGTATTCCTCAGTGGCAGAGAAGTGAATGGAGCTGCCATTTACAAAATTTAAATGTTTACACCCAGAGGGCAATTAAGTCAGTTTTATATGATAATGTTATAAATGAAATGCTAATAAGTACTGTAAATGGCCATGTAATCACATCCCGTCATTTGCCAATTATTGGGGGGGGAGAGGGAAGAGCTGAAAGCCAGCTGTAAGATGAAGATGATGTACTACTTTAAATGAGCAAATGCAGGTACTGTGTAATGCACAGCCCTGACACAGTGGCATTTTATAGCAGGAATTCAATTTTCTAAGCAATGTCTGATTTCACCTTTTATTATCATGTCAGTAGTAATAATAATTTGCTCTGACACAGACATTTTCTTACAAGGATCGCCAAGGGATTTATAAAACTGAAAGCTGGGATTTCAAAGGAACTGGAGGGCATACTTAGCAGCTGCGCAGTGCTCAGGGGTGGCTTTGCCTGAGCTCCAAGGCTGTGGTACAACACCGTGCTCTGGAAACAGTTTAGATGCTTTGTTGTGTGACTGTGTCCAAGTGAGAAGTCCTTGAGCAGAATTTATTTGCTATACCCCCATGCCTAAGCGGTTTCTGGACCATCCCCCTTTCTACCACCTCAAGGGGCAAGTTTAGCCAGCTCTCAATAGCTGTAGGGACTTACCTTCAGTAAGAGCGCAGGCTCTTAAGTTTCGGGGTACTTCAGTAAAGTTCTTCTGATCGTTGTAGATTAAACCAATTCAGGCTGCGAACTGCTTTGCACATGAAACCTTCTTAAACAAACCAGAGTCTGGCCACAGAAGACCCACCTTGTGGAAAAGAGTATGAACTACGCATTGAACTATGGGGAACTACTGTTGACCCCATTACACACAGAAAGCAAAGCCCACAGCTGAGCTCTTCTCCAAATCAAGCCTTCTCCCAAAGAGTCAGGCAGAGCCCTGAATCACTTCTGTTAGCACCAGTCAGTTGCCACAAAAGCTGCTCATCAATTCAGTGACTGAAGGACAGAATTTTACTTGGCCTGGGACACTTTCCCAGACAATGTTGGGGGGCACTCGGGAGGGAAATTGCTGGGTTACTGAGACAGGAGAAATATAGTCAAGATTCACCAAACAATTAAATGGATATATCTCACCACATCTATTACAGCATGAGGTATTAAGCAGAACAGAAGGCACCTCGTCTCAGCCTTAGGGTCCACCTATGTGAAGACGCCGTTTCCCAAAGCCAGCACAGTTTCTGCACAGGAACCAGCAGAGAGGGGAGGAAGAGCCTTCCACACCAGTGCAGGACTGTGTGGTTCCACGACAGCAGCAGACACCCATTTAGCACCAAAAATGCAGATGCAGGTGCCTCAGCACCACCTTTTCTTTTTCGCTAGCGCAGCAAAATAATTGGCTTTCCATCATAACGGGAACTGGGTCAGGCACTTTAAGGCTATAATGCCTTCTTCAAGCCATGAAAAGCCACATCAGATATCAGAATGCATAAAATTTTAAAATAATACCTCTGACATTCATTCTTTCAGCCTTTGAGCCCTTAGGAATTACACTTTCGAAATCCTCTCCACTGCTAAAAACATTCAGGAACTTCTTAAACAAAGCTTGAGAATCTCACCTAATAATCCAAGTCCAGAAAATGAGACTTTTTTTTTTTTTACACTAACAAGAATCGATGGACTTATAGCAACACAGAGCTGGCAAAACTGTCCACAGGTAAAGACTAAAGTGGACAGGGAGCCTCACATTCAGAGCTGCACCAGATGACAGCAAGTGAAATAGGAATTACAACACTATATCAAGAACTACACCAATTTTGTATACTTACACTATTTCACAAGTTAAAGACCTTCAGATACTCAAGACAGTCTTGTATTTGAGAACCTAGGACAGGATAACAAAACTGACAATACTATCATGTTGTATTTCTCAGGCTGAACTAAACTCTAGTACTTCTGACTGGGCTTTGCTAGTCAGACCCTGAATTTTCTATATCCTCTTCATTTATGGGTATTGATCATGAGCACTGGCCAGAAGACTGCAATAAACATGCATAATAAACAAATATAACTACTGTATAGGAGAAATTACTTCACGTTGATGGTAATTAGCGGGCAATTTCCATGCTTATATTGGGTTTTAATCAAGACCATGAAGCATTTTTTGTTCCTATTGTGATAGATGAAGCATAACAGACAAGGCAAGTCAAGAGCTTCACCTCTGACTCGGTGTAAAAAGAGACAAAAGTTCTACAATTCACTATGCAAAGTTTGTTGTTATGTTTTAAACAACTTGTCAGCTTTGGAGAATAATGTGGCAAAGATTCTAAAAAAACTCAGAAACTACAAATCCTGCCAGAGGTGTCCACCTGCCCACCAACACCCAGTGAGACAGTCATTGGTACACACTGCTCACGAAGCCTCACCGATTTGTGCAGCGATGCAATCAAATCTGCAGCACTTGTAGTCCGGATACCTAAGAAAAGGGTGAGCAGTGCTGTGACAACCCACCCTAAAGTCTGAGGTCGTTTTGACCTTCGCCAGCCCCGTGAGCAGGGCAAAGCGGGTGGGAAAATGTTTAAAATTCACCTCTGCATTTTGCCTGCACTCGCACAGGCACCCCGGGCACAGCTGAAGGCTATGCTCCATGTCTCCATTACACTGACAGGCAGTGGTTTGAGCGCACATTTATCTTCGGGTTTTGCCTCCAAGTGAATAAAAGGGAAATACTTCCCTTCAGTGGACTCCATACAAGCTGTTGCCTACCAGTACTACGTGAACTCAAATCCATGAATACTACCAGCAGGACTACAGGCAAAACACTGGGGTTTTCCTTCTTCCTTCCAGTCCTGCTCAGCTTCAATTCACCACCTTCTCTCATCACCATATAGAGTAACACAGCCACCCAAATGAAAAAAAAGGAAGCTCAGACAAATATTCGAAAGACCAGCGCCACATTTACCACCTGACTGTACATGGCCAAGCCTGCCAACGTGATCAATAAATACGCTCAATATGCTTTCTACTGGCACACTTGAAGATTGGGAAGAGCATGTTCCACCATGCACAGCCAAGGTTTCTTTAGCAGAGCCCTCTTGGCTGGAGAGGGGTTTTGGAAGGCACCCTCTCGGTGCCTTCCCTCAGAGCAACTACGAGAAAAGGCGAAGCCTGCTGAGGAAAGGAGCAGGAGGCCACATCCGTGTCCCCCGCCACAGCTCGGAGAAGCGCACTGACAGCCAGGAGCTCAAGGCTGCAGTTTCTGCTGGAGGACTGCTTGTGGCGGACACGGTAGGGAAAGGTACAGGACAAGGAGCTGCGGTGAGTTTGAGTTTGATCTACTGCACGTAGTGCTCTGAAGGTGAAAGCCACGAACAAGAAATGGGAAACAGCAGTGGCAAAGCTTCCCCCGCGCAATGTTTGCTCACTTCATACTCAGCAACAGCTTTTTAAATCCTTCCTCCCACTGGAAAGGCAGCTCCATGCAGAGGAATTAAAAAGTTCACTAGCATTTCTTGTACAGTGTTTAATATCCACGTTACTCTGTCAGTACGTGGACTTGTTTTCTACTTGAAAGCCTTCCAATTTCATCCCGCATCAAACACTAGTAAAGTTATAGAAAGAAGCAGATCTCAAGGAATTTACACGAGCTGTGTGTATTAGGAAAAAAACCCCAAACCCCACATTAAACAGGGAAGCCAAAAATGCAGCAGGGGTATGAAACAACTGATTTGCTTAAGCAACAGAAAACAAATGGGAGGAAGTTTCAAAGAGATGAAAGGGATGGTGCACATGGATTTGCACAGCTAGGAAGAGTGGTTTAGCACCTCTCTCATGCAGACAGGAAAACTGAAAAATTACTTTTATAGAAATTACGTAGGAAGCATTCATGTCTGAACATGATTCACAAATGGAATATGACTTATTCACAAGATGGGAGAGTTCCCCTTTTAACCGGTTCCCCCTGCCTTTCACAGCCTCTCACTGGTAGGCATCCAAACTCAGCTCGGGGCCCAAAGGTGAGCAAACTGTCCTGGGTTAATGCTTCGTTAGGAAGGATCCTGAACACTGAATTCAGTGGAATGGCTCAAACGGTGCAGGGGTGAGACAAGAATCTGGCTCAGCATTCAGTGGTTTATTCTGCAACGTTAGCTGCAAGTAAAAGAAATAAAAGTCATAATGCTCAGTTTTACTCACAAAAGGAAATAAATATGTCTCAGTACGCTCAAGGAACAGAACTGTTATGTAGAGGAATGCTATTACTACACATTGCCATTACTTCTCAAAAAGCACATTTTTAAAGGAACAATGCAGAATAGCAAGATATGCATAATGTGCATAAAATGCATAACAGATTCATATTTTCAGGGGTTGAAGAACCATTCAAAGTTATCTTAATTTCTCCTGAGCTCAGTTCAAAAACAGCTACAAAATATTTCATGCACTCAGAATACATCTATATCCTTGTAATGCAGCCTGCTCTAGGTATAAGTGTCAGGAGGAGTTATAAGGTGAGCAATTATAACTGAGCTCCACATAGCCAGTAGCCAAAGTACAAAAAATATGCAAGACCACAGGGTTTTAGAGTGAAGGGAGAAATATATTGGTTTTATTAAAACGCATTAGGATCTCATTTGTCTAATTCCCAGTTTAATGATGCAGCCTCTTGGCAGAAAAATAGCTTTTCCATTAGTTAACTTGATTCTGTTGAGGGTGGATTTTTTTTCTAAACAAAAAACCCTTTAACACCAAATTGATTTTTTTCTCTATTCAGGTGAACAAGTACAAACAGAAAGATCTTTTTTTTGTGGGAGTATTTGTATTGAGGAGAGGGATTTTTGTCTGTTCTGTTTTGGGGAAAGGTTTTGTGAAATGGATCATCACTAATCTAAGTTACTTCTAATTGTAACAGCCTATTTCCATGAAACTATCCCTGAGTAAAATGTAGTTTTATTTCAATGGAAAAATAACTGTTGAAATGCCTCATTTATTCCTATTGATTTGAAAAGCAGCCAAAAGATCATTGTCTTGAACCTTTTGCAAATATGTTACATAGCAGTAAGTTATTGCTATAAACAGCCTCAACATTAAACTACTAAAAAGTTAACTCTGGGAAGATCTATTGAGCAATATTTGACCAAAAAAGAAAATCATGACGTTTGGAAAGTCAAGATTTTACATACTTAGCTTTTCCCTTTTTAATTTCCCCATAAGCTATTTAATACCTTATTTCTCTAGGTTGTGTGTTTAATTGGAGCAAATGGTAGGACACAGATTTCATCTGAAAATTAAGGGATGATTTAAAGTTGTCGGTAAAGGTATATACATTCATCTTTACTCCGGGTTCGAAGAAGCAGGGAGGTCATAATGATTGAGAAGGAAAAGGAAAAAAACTGTGGGGTGGGGAGAAGGGTGTGAGGATGGAAGGAAACACAGGGAAGAGCAAGGAAGGCAGGGCAGGAGGAGCCATGCCAGCAGCTAAGGAACTTTTCCAAAACAGAGGCAGAAGATGAAGGTAAAAAAACAATCTGAGCAAAAACAGCATGTCAAGCCCCAGACACACACCACCACCACCTCTATATCCTGTTCCTAACGAGAATTAACTTACTGTGACATTACAGCATTTCTCACGTTTTGACATATCAGTCAGGACCCACTTTCTGCACCATTTAACTCATTTCAAACGCACTTTTGCAAACTCACTCATTAGGAAATATTTATATTTTCACACATTTAGTTAGCTACAAAGGGGCAGAGATGAGATTAAAATTTCCACGAAGCAAATGTTTTTGAAAGATACAGCTGTTCAGAAACACAACCCTTTGTGGAGCTTCTTATCTAGCTATTACAAGAAGTAGGTCACTGCAGCTCCGACTATTCAAATGTCACTCCTTCCTTCCAAGAATCAATCACTGCTAGGTCTTGGCAAATAAAAGGCAGCTCTCCAGCAAAGGAATAAAACCAGAGAGAAGCAATTTCCTAAAACATCAATGGCTCCTCACAAAAGCGGTACTGACTTTGCGGTATCTGCTGATAGATAATTGTTATAAGAAGTAGAAGAGTGTAACTGGGAAGATACCTTCCTTCAAATAACATTTCTGAGTTTCTCATATATCATTTAATGTTTAGGGAGTGTTCTGGTTTCAGCTGGGATAGAGTTAATTTTCTTCCTAGCAGCTGGTACAGTGCTGTGTTTTGGATTTAATATGGGAATAATGTTGGTAACACACTGATGTTTTAGTTGTTGCTAAGCAGTGCTTGCACTAGTCAAGGACTTTTCAGCTTCTCATGCCCTGCCAACAAGAAGCTGGGAGGGGACACAGCCGAGAGCGCTGACCCAAACTGGCCAAAGGGTTATTCCGTACCATATGATGTCATGCTCAGCATATAAACTGGGGGAGTTAGCCTGGGGACCGCTGCTTGGAACTGTCTGGGCATCGGTCAGCGGGTGGTGAGCAATTGCATTGTGCATCACTTATTATGTATTTTCTTTTCTCATTATTATATTCCTTCCTTTTCTGTCCTCTTAATCTGTCTTTATCTCAACCCACAGATTTGACTTTTTTTCCCCCTGATTCCCTCCCCAACCCACTGTGGGAGGGGAGTGGACAAACAGCTGTGTGGTGTTTAGCTGCCTACCGGGTTAAATCACAACAGGGAGGTTTGTTGGCTTGAGACAGCTATCCCTAGGATGTTTTTCTTTTTCCTTGTACAATACCCTCACTTTTATTCCTAAGCATGGATTAAGTCCATGCTATCGCACTGAGGTTTTTGTTCTCCAACCCTTCACCTCCCACCATCTTACAAATAAAACAATATTCCCGTCTCCTCTGGTGTGGTTGCTCCCTGCTTTGCAGAGAACATCTGATGATATTAACAGGTCTCTGCACCATACTGTTTTCCCCCCTGCCATTCTCACAGAGGACACCAAGAATATGAGAAAAATGTGAAATGCAATAAGCTCACATGTGTGTCACCCACTGCCTTTCCAGGTAGGGCAGACTAACATAAGAAACCAAAGCAAACCAGAGGTTATTACCCAAAGTCCCCGAGGCTCTCTGCTTACATTCTAAGGAGCTCAGGCTTTAGCAGTTACTTGCTCTGTCTAATCCAATGATGACTCTAGTGAGCTTCTTTGCTACAACCATACCTGGTAACGTGGTAGAAATTTCTGAGAGTTGACTCTCTGTGTCAGGGCGCATACAGTAATGCTTTGTCAGCTGAAAATCCGTTCCCATTCTGGTTTAAGTATCTCCTTGCTCCTGGAGGTGCTCCACAACACACTACAGCCTTGCATCGGTACCCTTCACTGAGCTGAAGCTCAGTACTCCCAGTATCGGCTCATGCTGCCCTTCAGCCACTGAACCAAAATCATACGAACAAAGAGCTGGTGAGCAGTTCAGGCCCTTCAGCACAGACTTACTGTACACTAGTGTAAGCAAGACATCTGCCACATGACCTACAGGAGACACTCATCTTCACGGCGTGGAAGCCAGAGATCAGGCTGAGCATTCCAACGTGCCTAAAATGTCACTAGGGGTCTATGTTTCGGCACCTGAAGGTCACCATCAGCGACCACCCCTTTAATCTGAGTACAAGGGGATTACTGGTCTGAGAGTTTTGAGATGTTGTCTTCCCCGGCTTAATTCTAAAGTTAAGGGAGCTTGGGTGCTCAGTGAATCAGCTGAAAAATCAGGCCAGCGCAAAGCAAAACTGCTTAAATGTCATATGTAAACAGTTAACTCTAATGGATACAGAGGTGCCTTCTGAGAGTGAAAGTACTTCCTTTGCTTCTTTTGATAGCTTCATAGCTCATGAGCCACAGACACAAAGCAGAGAAAACCAGCAGAGACAAGAGATAGTTACAGGAATTCATTCTGAAACAGAATAGTCAAAAAACTACTGGCGCTACTAGACTTCCAGCAGTTTTGCTTTTAACCTATGGCACAGCAGCAACTCCAAAACAACGCTAACCTAACAGCAATGCTACATCCTGCTTGCCCTCAGGCAGGATACCTGACCTGAAAAACCATGGCCAGGCCTGAGCTCTGTGAGAGGGATGCAAGGCAGCACCGGGACCCACCTGCTTCATTGTGGAACAAGTGCAAGAGCAGCACCTCCCAAGTCTGCCACTGAGGGCACAAAATAAGCCAGGCAGACCACAGCCCATCCTGCACACAAGCCTGTCAACAAGTCATGACTTGTTGTTAATAAAGATACTGTCCTGGTTTCAGC
>VZTV01018149.1:0-14636 GCA_013400875.1 Anhinga rufa | reverse complement strand
CTCCAAGGAGGGAGACTCCACAAAGTCTGCGCAACCTGGGCCAGTGCTTGGTCACCCTCATGGTGAAAAAGTGTTTCCTGATGTTCAGAGGGAACCTCCTGTGTTTCAGTTTGTGCCCATTGCTTTGTGTTCTGTCACTGGGCACCACCGTAAAGAGCCTGGCTCCATCCTCTTTGCACGTTCCCCTCAGGTATTTGTACACATTGATGAGAGCCCCTGAGACTTCTCTTCTCGAGGCTGAACAGTCCCCGCTCTCTCAGCCTTCCCTCATAGGAGAGGTGCTCCAGTACCTTCGTCATCTTAGTGGCCCTTTGCTGGACTCTATCCAGTAGCTTCATCTCTCTCTCATACTGCAGAGCCCAGAACTGGACACAGTTGGGAAAAACATTGCATATTCGTCTCTAACAGTGATTTCCTCAGCAGACATAAAGCAAACTTTTTTTGTCCCCTACACCTTTTTTTGGATCATGCACAAGCCTTTTTGTGCATCCAGCCATCCACCTTCTTATCAGCAAGCAACCCCATGCAGAGGGAGCACACCCCTCCTTTTCCTAGTACTGGAGATCCTCATGCTGCCCGCTCCAGCAAAGCGCAGTTACCACTTTTGATGTGCTACGGGTCAATGTGCTGACACTCAGGTGGTGGCCTCAAGTTCAAGAGGATGAGGTGGGGAGGTCGCTTGGGCTTCACTGTAAGAGTGCTAACAGCTGAGCACACTAATGTCATCCTTCAGGATTAATTCTCTGGACTTTTAGCCCTATGCACTACCCTGTTTCAACCATGTCTAACCGTGATATTAGTCTCCTGTAGACAGGAAGGACCATCAGTGCTAGCGCTGCAAGCAGTTGCCCACATACTTTTCCCTTTACTTAAGTACTTTCAACTTAAAAAGACGGAAGTTTGGGGCTCAGGTTGATCTTCCTTCAGCCACCTGGAACACAAGTGGCTCAAGTCAGCTGCTCAGGTACTGTGTAGGCGACCAGTGCCTGCCCCATCATCTGCCTAAGCACTACAATACTGTTAATTTTAAAACCAAGAATGGCAGGTAGATGCTCTGAAGAACCCTGCTTCTTCTCCCAGGGAAACACCAGCTAAGAGAGAAGTGAAAATCAATTTTTCTAAAGTCAAGAGCAGAGGAAGGCCAGCGTTGTTTGTACGCCCTTGGCACAGCAGGAGATATCACTAAAAGCCTCCTGCTGCACTTCAGCAGCCCTAGGGAAAAAGGGACTTTGCTCTGTTTGAGTGTGTGTGGGTGTGCGTGGGGGGTGCTGCATAGTTTACATCTGTACCAAAAGACACCCTGCCCCCCCCTCCCCAATAATGCAGTTCACAAAAATAGCTCAGATTTGTTATTCAGCAACTAAAATGGAAATAAAAGGAGCAGGCAACAGGGATCCCTTTTTGTGTAGATCTAGAAGACAGAAGAATTGAGACTGTTAGCCTGACACGGCAGAACAGGAAGGCAGGCATTTTAACCTACCCACATTCAAATCTTTCTTGTCATTTGGGAGGTAAAGGAATTACTGTTTGAATCAGAGACACCTGTTTTCCCTTCATAACTCTACATTATAGCTCTTAAGGTCATATCAAAGGGCGACACTTCCCCTTCTCCACCAGCTTCACTTTCAGCTCATATAACTTTCTACGCCAAGACGAGTCTGTCCTGAGACTGCAAGGTGAGGGAATGTTCAGGTTAAATTCAGATAACCCTGCTGGTAGTTTAGTCGGTAAGAACAGCAAGGGAAATTTTGCAAAATGGATTTGGATACCCAACATCCACTCGTAAGCAACAGTGAACCCACGACTGCTTGGAAGGGAAGGGGCAGTGGCCAAGTTTACTGCAGAGCACTCCAAACACACCTTGGTCCCAAATCTAGTCTCCTTTGGAGTTGATTCCTCACCTTTGTTTGAATGTTACATGTTCAAAAGGACTAGGCATTGACTCAGGAGCAGATCCTCAGCTTGCTGACTCCACCGCTCCACCAGCATAAGCACAATTCACGCTGGAGTCCCCGGATTGTTGCAGCCATTACGTCTTCTCAGGAACAGAGCGCTGAACAGTGATTTAAGTTCACTTTGGTGCTCCCATGTTTCTGCCACCATGAGAGATACTCTCTGCACAGCAAAGCAAGTCAGGTCTTTGGCCAAAAGGCCCTGAGCCCAAGATAACATGGAACAGTGTAGTCCCGCAAAGTTTCGTACAACTTCTCCAGCTGGAATGAAACATTGGCAGGCAACTTGCTCATCTTGCATAGCTTCATCAGCCAAGAACACTTCAGTCATCAGAAAACATGCACAAGGTGTAATGAAAAGCATTCCAAGAGGAAACAAGCATCTAGCTTCCAGGAGAGAAAGTGGGAGGACTTAGAAAACAATTAACATTCAAGCTGGAGAAAGAATCTTTTTAGTGCTGTGTGAATTATGTTTGAAAATATGCTTTAAAATATGCTGCCTAGAGGGGAACCAACAACAGGCTGTATGACCAGGAAAGCCAAGGTGGCATCATTTCAGAGAACATGACTGCAAAATGCTTAAGCACAGTTTAAAGGATGTTTAAAAAGAGAATTTTCCCTGAAAATACGTAGCAGTCCTGCACCACGCACATGAAAGTCCACTCACCCTTTACTGCAGCAGCTCACCAGTCTAGAATTAATGCCATGGATTGTGTTACCCTTGCTTCCTCAAAAGTGAATTACTGCCGGGCAAACAAAAGAGAAGCTTTATTTTCTTTTGGGGTTACCACTCAAGGGAAAACACAAGACCTGTCTAGGTAGCAATGTGCTCCGTAGTGGTAAGTGTCATGGCCTCCCCACTTTAAACAGGAAAAGTAAAGTCCAACATGGGGCAAGATGGAGCACCACTGACGTGCTGTGTCACAGCAGCTACAGACCATGAGGCCTGCTTAAATAGGAGATACAGGAAAGCCCTTGGTCTGGCCTGCAGTTCTGTTCTCTACACCAGTTTCTTCGAAGCCCGCTGGCAATAGCATGCTAAAAAGTGAAATGGATTAAAGAAACAGAGAGTTGACCCTTCAGATAAGATCCCTTTGGAAAAAAAGGGCTTTTTTTGTTTATTCATCTTGACAACATCCTTCTAAAAAGGTAATTATGGTCAATCCGGGTTTTTTAATACTATTTATTTTTAAAAGAAACCGTAAAATATGGTAACAGGACAATGGGCGTCACTCAGCAATATCAGTTCCTGGTCTATAAAGGAAATTAATAAAAACCATCCGCATTTTAAAAAATAAATATGACTAACCATATGGAAAACAGGAAAATCAAATTAATCTTCAACAATACAGACAGGTATAAATGCTGAAATGTTGCTGCGCAAGGTAGAGGTAGAGGTAAACCAGACTTTTCAGACCTAGACCAGTTTTAGATCTGCCCCCCTCCCATGCATACACTCCCCAAAAGTTCCTGTTGCCAAATATTTCATTTGAATCAGCCTGCCAGTCTCATCAAACTCAAACAGGTTTGTGTGCTCCTTGTAATACTCCAAGATGGAAAACTATTTCAGTTTTTGTAGAAATTAGTTACTAAGCAACCTGGCCCCTGGTTTTGTGACTTGTGCAGCAAGGAAAGAGGCAGGAAGCTGGATTTTAGCTACTACAAACCAACAGAATGCTCTCTGAATGATGTCCGCCAGGACAAGTAGATGGTAGAGCCCTTTTAGTAATTGCAATAGTCCATCAGCTCCTCAGCGATGCACCCGGAGAACAAGCAATGCCGCACCTGGAGTTCCTCCACTGAAGGAACTGTTTCTGGTCGGCAGAAACATCCCAAATCAATAGGTACTCGCAGCAGGGAGAGCCGACTGCCTTATACAGTATGTTGATACCGAAAACGCACACGGTAAGACACAACCCAAGAACCCTCTGTACAAAGCAGCAAGTATCTTGACATAGTGAAATATAAAAACTAAAAATTGCACTGCACATGGATTTTCCAGACAAACTCAAGACAACCAAAGTCAGATCGTACAAACCATTAGTTAAAAAAATACCTTCTTGTATATTTTGAGAATAAGTGGAAAGAGTCTTCGTGCAAATGTTCAGCCTTGATCAAGCAGAGGACGTAAAATTGTTGTAAACGCATTAGTTCCTTTCTCATCTGCCTTATGCGCCCAGCATTATCTATCTTCTGCAGTACGATTAGGGTTAGGAAATCTGTTTCTTCTGTAAATATCACCTTTCAAGTTCCACTGATGTACCATCAAGACACTACAGGTGTCATATCCCACAACTGTTAATACAATAAAATATAACAACATAGTGAATAATGGTAAAAGATAATAAAATTTAGGATATAATGTCATCTCTAAGTAATTTGCACCTTTTTTTTTTTGCTTAAGAGAGGCTACGTGCTTAGAGGTGCATGCAGCAAGTCTGAAGAAGTTTGATTTCATTTTCCAGCACTCATGTCAGACTGGTGGAGGTTGACCAAATGACATTCTGTACGTCACTATGCTTTATCCTTACAAGCCAGATTCATATCTGGCCTTAAGAGAAACCAAAAAAACCCACACTACGTTAACTTGAATGATTAGCATAGTCATAACTCATTGTGAGAGTTTTTTAAAAAATTATTCAAGCTTTGTTATAAACTTATTCATTATTTTAGCTATTTCTTTACCTAGCCACACAAACAAAGATTCGCCATGTTGAAATACGGTTTGTCTTCCAAGAGGAAAAGCTACAGTGAGCACTAGTCCCAGCCCCTTCAGGCAATAACTTCATAGACCAAGACCTCCCTGGTCCTTATTGGGAAGAAGTCCATCAGTGAGAGGTCTCTGGGTGGAAGAAAGCAGGTAGGACATACCTGCAACCACATGGGAGGGGAAAGGGAAATGAAATACAGGAGCCAGAGCAATCTCCTCACTCCTACCTTAATAACCTTGTCTGTCCCCGAGGTCAACAGCCATCCCCTGGTGGCATCAAAGTGTACGTGAACGATGTTGTGCTTACTGTCGTGGAAAGTAGCTGTGGGTGCCCGCCTGAAGAAAGAAATCCAAAAATCAGCAGAGACTGTGACTGCAGGATTTTCCCCCAAAACGTTCTCTATTGCGGAAATATGTATTTGAATGCTGCTGTAAGTCATTAATTCAGCAGCTTCTCTGTAATTCTGTAAACTCTGTTTCCAGCAGGAGAGGAGCAGGGGTGGAAGGCTCTCTATCCCTCCCAGTTTGGTAGGCACCGCAGAGACTTATCTTGCTGAAAGAGCCCAGGGATGACCCCGCTGGGCTGCTCCCTCCCAGAGCCTCACATCTACCCAGGCCCTCCCAGATGCAGGAGCTTTGCCCCACTCCAGTGCAAGCCAGCTCAGTGTCCACACTTACTCTTCATCCGTTATGGACTCGTGACAGCTATCGCAGACCCTCACTTCAAACTCAAACCCCATCAGCGGGATGGAGGAGCGCTTGGAGCTGCATTTGCCGCACACGGCTTTCCCACACTTCCGGCAGTGATGCTGTAGGAGACAACATGCGGAAAGACATCTTCAGCCACAAACCCAGATCACTGCTCAGGTCCCACTGGCTCTGCCATCTCACTCCAGCAAGACCCAGCCGAGGCTGCAGCAAACAGGAGATTGACTCTTCCAGGCAAGGACTTCAGAATAAACAGGGCAGGGAGGGGGCAGCGGTGGAGCGGGGAATCTTACCTTTTTTCCCCTCCTCCACTACCTGGGGCAAGCAGCAGCTGATCATCAGCATGGTCACTGGGAAGTGGCAGATAAAGCACTACCCAGGCTAGGTGGACTCCACCTCTCTCCCGAGCTCCAGGGTGACACCATACACCACCCTGTAAATCATTGCCGCCTCCACCACTTGACATCTGTGGATGTAACTGTGGGTCAGGGCTTCTTTGTCGAGTGCGACCAGCATTACAGTGGGTTTTCAACAGGATAGAAGGCAGAAAAAAAATGTCCAAACTGTCCTCTTTTTGTTAGCACAGCTAGAGACAAGAGAACAGGGCAAAGAGCCCCACTGTGCACCCAGAGGTCCCAACCAGCTGGGCATCTGATGCAGGGCTGGGAGCTGTAATTACCCCTGTCCCTGGGAGTCTCACTTTGGAGCGTAAGGGATGACACCACCACTCAGCAGCACATGACACATTAAAGCATCTCCAGGTCGAGGTAGGACAGGGCTACATTAGTGCAGTGTCATTCTGGAGTCCCATCCCAGCCTCTAAATATAAACATCTACTGCCTAATCATCTTGGTCAACTCCTTTGGCCATTTTCAGCCCCAGAAGCACTAGTGTTTCTGCATTTTGATGCTACCTGCCTCATGTTTTCTCATGTACTGGCTGTGTAGGACCACAAGACTGCCTCGCCGGCTGCAGGAGAGCCAGGCTCTGGGGTGATGAGCACTACATAAAGAGAAGATGCAGCTCAGCTTTGCCCCAGACACCTGACTTCTCCAAGCAACACGAGAACATCCCTTTCGGCATTTTTACACCACTCTCCCAAAAGTCTGCAATCCTCAGCCCTCTCCTACTGGGCAGGAAAACGCAGCAACATGCTCCAAGCAGACCAATAAGCCTTTTCCAATGCAGCCTGAGCAATTACAGATGTTTGAAAACAGCTTTGGTTCCAGCACAATCTCCAAAAATCAGCTGTAAACTTCTTTCTACAACACATTCAACTAACCATAAGCAAAATCCCACATGGCTAAAGCCATGGAAGGCCCAAAACCAATTTACTCAGCCCAAGTCTATTACATGCATTTGCTATTGTGACTGGTTGAAGGGAAAAAAAAAAAAAAAAGACAAAGAAAAAAATAGAAGAAAAAAGAAGTGTATTCCTCCTGACCACAAAATCAAGCCTCATCAGAGGGGAGCCCACTCTCCCACTATCGAGCACTCAGTGGAAAAACAAAGGGCAAGTTCTCCAGGCTTCAGGGGGAAAAAGGTTACCATGATCTATTATGAGAGGAAAGCCCGACTGCACCATGTTAACACACCAAAGGATGCATACAAACCTGCCTGAGGCCTATTTTCTTACTGTCCCACATTTGCTTGAAGTTCCAGAAGAAAGGCTGGTCACATTTTTGACAGGAGTCACTATCCAGCCACTCAGGGGTCTGCAACATACACACACGTAAACACAAAACAGGAGTGAGCAACAAACAGAAGCAGCTTCCAATGGCCTAGAGACAGGACAAGAAAGATGTATTGGCGTGCGGTAATGTGGCCAACTAAGCTTGATTTAAAAAATGCCATTTTCACAAGATGTCATTTTGACTGTTCCCTGGAATGTCTTTTTTGGCTCAGCTCTGACCCCAAAAGGACATGGGAGGAACACTTCTCACCCAAATCATAAAGCAGAGTTCAATTACAAGACCATAAAAGTAACCCAGGAACAAACAAGCCCCCCAATCTCTCCAAGTCTGGAATTAAGCATATAAAAATATTCTGTCCTGTTCTATCTGGACAGCATTTACCATCTGCTATTGCCTCTGGTGAGAACTGGGGGCAATTAGTACTTCCAAATGCCAAGCTACTCATCTGGAGGGAAGGGGAGGTATCTGAAATGCTGGGGGAGGGAAGAAGGGAGAGATGTTATTATTTCTTTCTTTAATACTGTAAAAGGCATTCCTGCTGTCAGAGGTATCTGTGTTACAAAACACCTGTAGGGGTGAGAAAGATGAGATTCACCTGAACAAGCCTAAAACCCAAACCAGCTCCTTTCCCTGCTTTTACATAAAGACAATGGAAGGAAGGTCTTCTATTTCCTAACACGGCACATAGCTTTGCACTCATGCTGTGGATGAAGTGGGTAAGAAGATTTAAAGAAAACAAGGAAAATATGAAAGGCACTTCTCTCTCCTGCAGCCAGGTTTTGCTGTGCAGAGTAGCATGGAGCAGACGCCCTGTAGGGAAGCAAGTCTTGCCAGATCCTGAAAGAGCTCGGGAAATGCCTGAAGTGGCAGGGGGGCACATGGAGGGAGAAAGTTGATCTCCTCCCCCACATTTGGGTCCCCTGACACTTGTCTTGCATTGAGCTGCTGAGACACAGTGTGTCTCCCCACAACATTTCGGAAACCCTCCAGGGGATGTGAGACTCGGTAAGAGTTAGTTCTTGACCCCTCTCCAGCTGGCTGTCAGTCTGTCTGTCCTAACCTGGCCTAGCAAGAGCGACAGTCCTTCCCAGCAGATGACTTCTGCTCCTTTCTCTGCCCCACCAGGATAACAGCTCAGGCCAAAGCTAGTGCTGGCAAGCAGGTCCATCTGTCCCCCCAGTGCAGCAGCCCCAGCCACACCAGGACAGCCCTGTCAGCGCTGCCTTGGCACCACTGCAACGCACTCCCACCAGCCCCACCAACCCCATGAGGTTAAATAAACACTAAATAATGTTTAATACTTTGTGAGGAACTGTTCTTAGAAAACTGTATCTGTCTGCATCTAGCAGGTCGAAGGAGGTCATCCTCCCCCTCTACTCTGCCCTAGTGAGACTGCATTTGGAGTACTGTCTCCATTTCTAGTCTCCCCAGTTTAAGAAGGACAGGGAACTGCTTGAGCAAGTCCAGAGGAGAGCCACAAAGATGATCAGGGACTGGAGCATCTCCCTTATGAGGAAAGGCTGAGAGACCTGGGTTTGTTCAGCCTGGAGAAGAGAAAACTGAGGGAGGATCTCATCAATGCTTATAAGTATCTGAAGGGCGTGTGTCAGGAGGATGGGACGGGACTCTTCTCAGTGGTGCCTGACGACAGGACAAGGGGCAATGGGCACAAGCTGGAACACAGGAGGTTCCACCTGAATATGAGGAAAAGCTGCTTTCCTGTGAGGGTGCCAGAGCAGTGGCACAGGCTGCCTAGAGAGGCTGTGGATTCTCCTTCCCTGGAGACATTCAAAACCCGCCTGGACGCGGTCCTGTGCCCCCTGCTCTAGGTGTGCCTGCTCACGTAGGGGGGTTGGACACGATGATCTCTGGAGGTCCCTTCCAACCCCTACCGTTCTGTGATTCTGTGATTATCAGAGCCACTGGCTTCTTACATGCTGCAATTTAAAATGGCAAGAAACGCCGCTGAGATTAAGAATAAAAAAATTATACAAAAGCCAGGCAGACATAAGGTAAGGCTGATGGAGACCTTCAGCTCCAAGGATAGCTTTGACCCTCAGCAATAAAGCTACTGTCTGCTTCAGCTTCTTCTGCCAGTTACTCTGAAGGCTGTTCATTCTGCTGGGGCAAATCCTTGTCTTTTCTACCCACAATGGTCTTTCTGTTTAATGCCTACAGATTTACATCTGTGTGTATAAGTTTTCATCTCTTAAGCATCTGAACGCTATAGATGAAGAAAACATTTTGCTTGTGACAAGTAAGCGCTTTGTAGTCAAATAGAAATGCATCTTCTGGCATCTTTCAGATGTTGTCTTCTTACAGCTTTTTAAAAAGAGAGCTTAAAATAAAGAATCAAGGGCTAAAATGGCTTAATTCACTCTAATGCAATCTCAGACATGTGGGAAAAATCTGATAGCAACAAATTGAGTATTGAGCACACATCACATGGAGAAAACCCTTAAATAAGGGCAAAAATACCAGAGTCAAAATCCAGAAGAAAATGCTCAAGGACCCCAAACCAGAATTAAAATCTCAAAGGTTCATGTTTCAGGGGTGGTTTAGCACCATGAACAAACAGCCTATTGCGCTACTGATAACATGAACAAGCCCACATAGCCATAGTCAGAGAAACCAGTGCACCCATAAGCACCTGCTGCTAAGCCCTCATTTAGCTAATTATATTTCTCCTCCACTTTTTAAACCAGCCTTCTCACAGCATTGCTGCCTGTTTTGAGAAAAGCCAGTCTTAACCCTTACTGTAGCCTTTCAAAGGCAGCAAATAAATAAAGGTTTACATTTCTGGATGTTTGAGTTGCAGCAAAAAGGAAACATCTGTTGGGAAGGAGGAAGCCGCTCTGCTTTCGTTTCACTTTTGGAGCTGATGACATAATTGGCCATTAGATTAGCAATTTAAGAGAGCCAAGTGGAATGCTAATTCACATAAAAAAAGGGAGCTCAGTTCCTGCCTAGACCTATTTCACTAGTTTTTTTTAAATCCAATTTTCCACTTAGCTTTTCTCCTTGCTCCAGGGAGACACACATGACCCAGGGAGGCCAAAACCCTTGAGAACTAGCAAAGCTGGTGAAAGCCCATGCTGCCAAAAGCCTTGCTCAGACCTACCCACTGTGGGGACTCGGGGTGCCTTCCTACCCCTTGCAGGAACAGGGCAGAGGTTTGCCATGACTCATGTTACCAAGATTTGCCACGCTGCCGAGCAGGGCTGACGCCTGACTCACTCAGCACAGCGCTCGTTCCCCCTCTCTGAGTCAGGTCTCAGAAATTGCCAAGCGGAGGCTGTTCCCACAGCGGCAAAGACCCAGGGTGTGTTTCTGCACCCGCTTACATTCACTGGCCGCGCAGCACAAAAGCAATTAGGTGCGTGTGGGTGAAATCTTACTGTCTTAATCAACAAAGTCATCATTTACCCCACTTCTACGTGGTTACACCAGAAGGAAGCAAGACCGAGTAGCGGGTGAGATTGAAGCCCTAATTAAATGTCTTTTTAGCAAGAACAGGAAAAAAAAAAGGGTTGCAGGTTTCCAGCGATGACAAAGAGCTTTCTTGGTTTGTTTTCTTAAAAACCCCTAAGGTGACAAAGAGCTTTCTTGGTTTGTTTTCTTAAAAACCCCTAATAATTATCAATCCATCCATTTACCTCTGAACTGATAATATTTCTCATGATGTCCTGAAAAACAAAGCAGAACATCTCACAATACCCTCACAATACTCCTCAGAGGATGTCTTTCAGAGCAGTAATGTAAAGGGTAAGAGCCATTTAGCAGCCTACTTAATACACATTTTCTGCCAAACAATTTCCCCTGTACCATATTATCAAAGGCATGGCATAATTGCTGTATAACAACTGGAGCATGTCCAAAAACATTTTTAAAGCCTGCAATGATCTTGTTCAGGTTTGAAAGTTGCACATTTTAGAAAGGCCCCTTCTTCCCAAGACTGCTTCAGACCAAATTGACTAGAACCAAGCATCTACCTCCTGCCTTTCAACATCCATGTTCCAGACGACGATTCCCCCATCTGCACCGCAGGAGATGAGCTGCCGAGTGTGGTGAGCATAGGAGAGAGACTGAACTTTATCACTGAAAAATAAACAAGACAGTTACTAATCAACCATCTATGGCTAGCACACAAGTAAGCACAGAATATACAACAAAGCAGCATAAATCACTTGTTTGCCCATATGTTTCCCTACCCCCTCACTGTACGTGGCATCCATCAGATGCAAATCAGTCTCTGCTGCCCAGCTGGGACCAGAACCAGAGTGTTGCTCGTCTGGACAGCATTCACAAAAGCAAAGACCTGATCTGATAACTGCTTTTGCTGCTCCTGAGATGGAAGGTCCCAACTGCACTGGGAAGGCTGAACAGAGCTGCAGCTCCGGGCCTCTCCAAAGGCATGTCTGGATGTATAAATACAGCCCCGGTAACGTACCTTCTTGTCACAATGTCAGTAACAACTTTGTTTTCATAAGTCTCTGCAACATCTAGGAATGAAGCACTAAGAAACTACTGAAGATTTTCTTTTTGCACTAACAAGCATGGAGAGTTTCAAAAACAATATAGGAATCACTAAATTGCTCCTAAGCCTTCCCAAGGTAAGGTGGTAGATTTAAGTGCTTTTGCTTCTTCTTTTAAGGAAAAAACAATGCAGGAGAAATAATGTAGTTTAAACCCCCAAAGCTGTGCTCATTCCTTCATAAAAGAAACAAAACCACACCTCCTCTCAAGCTATTTACAACCTGAGAAACAAAGACCACACAACACTGTTATGGGGGGAAAAAAATAAATTAAGAATAATCAATACATACAGCGACTGGAACTATCCCATAACATTTGGTTTTCTTCACTACCACCTCTGGTCTCATCTACCCAAAGGACTTTCACGCTAATGCATTTGCCTGTGCATACGGCTGCTCTTCCAGAGGGGAATGCATTTACGGGACAGTTTGGTACCACACAGCCTGCCTTCACAGCACCCACCTGCCAATGCCTGTGGCACCATCAGGTGAAATGTTTCTTAGTCCCTGTTGCCCTTATGACCAGGTCTCTATACTGCACAGTGCCAGCCAACAGCCGTGCCACAGATCTAGTTGAAGATACCCCTGCTTATTGCAGGGAGATTGGACTAGATGACCTTTAAAGGTCCCTTCCAACCCAAACTATTCTATGATTCTATGATTACGATCCAGAGGCTAACTTTGTATTAGAACTAATTTCCAAACTAATTTCCGCAACAATAAATCTAGCAGTGGTGCATTAGCAACCACCACTGGTAGGGTACAAGGGTGATCTGGGAATTTCAGCAAGAGCTCTGCAGTGAAATCTCTGAAAGCTCAGAAATCCCAGCGGCATCCAAATTGCTCAGCAGAGTGCAGCATCACTCAAAAGAAACATATTAATATGTAAGAAACCATGGTCTCTCCAGACCTGAACCTGGCACACAAGACCCATATAAATATGCACTCCCAATACATTGAAACAAACTTGTTGCACTGCCAGTGTTAAAAGGCTAGGAGATCACTGCAACTAAAGCCATTCTGATCTCTACTCAATGCCCAGCACAGGCGTACCCTTCTTCAAAGACACCTACTATGCTACGTAAATGTGAGGTCTGTATGTGCAAAGATGAAGACTCTTAGCATTGAGGAGATGGAGAAGGCCTCTATGGGTAAAGTACATTGCTTAGAATTCAGGTTGTAGGTAAAGTGGCATGGAAGAAGTTAGCATGGAGGAAAAAGGGACTAATCCAAGCTTGATGCTCCCTCTAGGGGAAGGAAAGACCTTGACACCTAAAAGGCAAGAATTTCTCTGTAGTTGTTCTCATTTGAGGACCCTCCTCTTTCCAACAAAGGTGCAAGCTCTGGCATAACACATTGAGAACTATAGATATTGTGCTTTCCTTCACTACCCTTTTCAAGACTCTCAAACCAGCCTATGTGTCCAATGCTGAAAAACTTACTATAAGCAACTTATTCCAGTGGTGTATGGACCACAGGGAGTCACACATACAAGCTTGAGGCATGTGAAGACTGTAACCTTTGGGCTGTTTGCTTCCAGCCGTGGCTTCTGCCTTTAGCTTTTCTCCCATAAAAGCAGGAGGAAGGACTCTGAACGTACTTATGTCCTTGCAGCTCGATTGCTGTTCCTTTTCTTCCTCCAATATCCCACATTATAATGGAATGATCAGAACTGCCGGAGAATAAAACTCGCTGTATTGGGTCCCAACAGAGAGCAGTGACACCACCTGAAATAGGAGAAGCACACAACAGTCATTTCATTACAGAAAGTGGAAGACAGGAAGGTAGTTAAATATATACATATATGTGAAGATACAACAAAAAATATGGAGAGATAGTGACTAGAATGCAGGTCTCTTTAAAAAGGCCATGCAGTTTTCAACTGGCAAGCGCAGTGACTAACAGCCTAGAAAACCTACTAAAGTCCCATCCTGCTCTTCTGCAGGCAGAGGGCTCCACTGCCACTCACATGGATGAATCCACTGAGCAGTAGTGGTAGAAGGATGGTCATGGTGTGACTACACAGCTTTTCATCTCCATCATTCCAGGAGATAAGATTTTATTACAAAGGAGAAGCAAGTGTGGAATATTACAGGCATCTTCACAGTATCCTAGCATGAGGATTGAACTACCTTGTGCTACCGCATGATTGAACTATTAGCACTCAATGAGAGAGGAGGAGAGAAAACGCTGAGGAATGACCACCATTTCTTCTGTTACATCATAGAATGGTTTAGGTTGGAAGGGACCTTTAGAGGTCATCTAGTCCAACCCCCCTGCAGTGAGCAGGGACAGCTTCAACTAGAGCAGGTTGCTCAGAGCCCTGTCCAACCTGACCTTGAGTGTTTCTAGGGATGGGGCATCTACCACCTCTCTGGATAACCTGTGCCAGTGTCTCACCACCCTCACTGTAAAAAATGTCTTCCTTATATCCAGTCTAAACCTACCCTCCTTTAGTTTAAAACCATTACCCCTTGTCCTGTCACAACAGGCCTTGCTAAAGAGATGGTCCCCATCCTTCCTGTAGTCCCCCGTTAAGTACTGGAAGGCCACAATAAGGCCTCCCCGCAGCCTTCTCTTCTGTAGGCTGAACAACCCCACCTCTCTCAGCCTGTCTTCACAGGAGAGGTGCTCCAGCACTCGGATCATTTTTGTGGCACTCGGATCATTTTAGATGCAGGATCACATCCCAGGCTTGCTGTTTTTAAACAGCACAAGTCCCAGCAGTGAAACAAGCAGTTAGTGCCTCCAAGATGTGCCTATTCCACTTGGGCAAAAGTATCTACCAGTATAGGTCTTTCCATGAGCAGCATCCTTTTCCCTCCCAAGAGTTACCACAACTCATTCTGCTCTCACTCTGCTTTAATTAGCAGCTACTGACCGCAGTGTTTTCTGCCATAGAAGTTTTCTGATCAGAAGTCTGATCACTTATTTTTACCAATAAAGAATAAACTTCCCTGAGATGTAGTGACAGTTTAAGGTCTGTCTCCCTTCCGCTGACACAAACCATCCTAGTATTGGGTTTGTGTGGCAAGGT
>VZTV01018145.1:0-24112 GCA_013400875.1 Anhinga rufa | reverse complement strand
GGGATGTTAGAGTACTATTCCCCCAGCTGTTCTCCTTCTCTGACTCCCCGATGCTTCTCAGCCTGGACGCCTCCCGAAGCTCTGCCACCAGGCTGAGCAGCTCCTTTACCTGGGTGCATCTCCCATAGGTGAGCTCACTGCTGTCATCAGATACTGGCCTGCTACTCAGGCATGCCCTGCAGCCCGGGACCTGGATGATTGCATGTTTCCTTGAAGGCTCTGTTTGGGTGGCTGCATCAGTTCTTGCTGCTGGAGGGGCCACAAGGGCTGCTGAGAGCACAGCTCTTTGCCGGGTGGATACCATGGCTCCTGCTGTTTTCAGCTCCTTGCAAGTGGGTTGCAGTTTCCACTGTTCTTNACAGAAATACAGGTTCTTAGTGGATTGCTGGTGATAAATACACTGTCTGCAAAGCACGGGCAAGGATAAAACACTAAAACACAAAATAACAAGCTTATTCTCTAAATTTCCCAGGGAATCACTCGGTATAACCAAGTGTTCGAGTCTTACCCAATAGGCGTCCCTATGGGGGAGAAGATTGGTTCTAGCCCATCAACTGATCCCAATAGTCTGCGATGGTATCTTCTCTAACATCCCTCTTTCTTGGGGTAATTTTTATACTATTTTGTGTTTAGGTGGAGGTTGAGTAACTAGTCATACACACTTTTGTTATTGATTGGTGTAGAAATTTCTCGCTTTGATTTAAAGGTATAGAGTAAGAGAATTCAGAGCGCACCTTCAGCGAGGGGTGGTCGTACCTTGGAAGCAGGTAACTTTGGAATGGAGGTGTGTGTTTTAGTATTATAATGAGGTTATAATGAGCAAAGTTCACCCACAGGGCATGATGTTACTGCACTGGTCTGGGCATGGTTCCATGGTTCCATCCAGCCCCTGGATCTGCAGTGATTTATGGACAAGTTTGGCCATGAAGCCTTGGCTTCACTCCCCTCTCTAGTTATCTCCCTTAGATTAGCACACCGAGCTTCCCCAGTGTTCGTAACATCTAAGAGGGCAGGTGGTGTTGCTTAGGGGACAATCACTGAACCAATTTCCATCATGCCAACCTCATTCCAGTCTGGAAGTTAACTTTTATAAAATTTGGATATAACTTTAGCCTCAGTAATTTCAACCTCAATAATCTCACCCCCAGTAATCATTCCACACATGTGTAGCAGTCTGACGAGTCTCACTAACATGCAGCTTCTCAAACTTTGGTGTGTCTACCCATTGCTGACTAGCTTGGTACCGCCCCTTACCCCCTTCCAATCTAATTTAAAGCTCTGTCAACCAGCCCTGCTAGCTCCTTAGCAAAAACCCTTTTCCCCTTCTGAAAAGTTGCATCCCATCAGATGTCAGCAGATCTGGTGTTGAAAAGACCATCTTGTGATCAAAAAAGGTGAAATTCTACTGATGACACCAGCCTCAGAGCCACATGTTGATCAGCTGGACATACCTGTTCCATTCAATATTCTTCCCTGATACCAAAAGGATCAAGGAAAATACTACCTGAGCACCTGATCCTTCAACCATCTGCCCCAAGGCTCTGAAATCCCTTTTGATAGCCTTTGGGCTTCTCCTTGCTACATCTTCTCTGCTAACATGGAGAACCTATAGCGGGTAATAGTCTGAGAAGCTTACCAAACCAGAGACCTTCCAATGACATCTCTTACCCTGGTCGCAGGGAGGCAGCAGACTTCCCTGTGAGTTGGGTCCAGTCAGCATATCGAACCCTCTATTCCTTTCAGAAGAGAGTCACCTATGACAACTACCCTTCTTTTTTTCTTAACATGAGTGGTTGTGATGCGGGGGGTGGGCTGCCTAGGTGACCGCTCCATCCCAGAAAAACTTTTGTCCACATTATCAGTTGACTGCCCTTCCAATTCCAGGGCCTCATACCTATTGTGTATGGGCACCATGGAAGGTGAGGCAGGCTGAGAGTGGATTCACCTACTACCCTGAGCAGTAACCTGCTTCCATTCTCTCTGATCTCCTTCTGTCTGGTGGTGAGGGGGTAGAGGGGACCTTTGTTGCTCGTGCTGTGGTTGTCTGCTGCTGGTGCCTCTGAGAGAGGGATGGTAGAGTACTATTCCACCAGCTGATCTCCTTCTCTGACTCCCCGATGCTTCTCAGCCTGGACGCCTCCCGAAGCTCTGCCACCAGGCTGAGCAGCTCCTTTACCTGGGTGCATCTCCCATAGGTGAGCTCACTGCTGTCATCAGATACTGGCCTGCTACTCAGGCATGCCCTGCAGCCCGGGACCTGGATGATTGCATGTTTCCTTGAAGGCTCTGTTTGGGTGGCTGCATCAGTTCTTGCTGCTGGAGGGGCCACAAGGGCTGCTGAGAGCACAGCTCTTTGCCGGGTGGATACCATGGCTCCTGCTGTTTTCAGCTCCTTGCAAGTGGGTTGCAGTTTCCACTGTTCTTCAGCGCAGTGACACTGAAGAGTAACGTGTTAAGCAAAGTGTGCTAACCCTGTCACCCACAGAGTTTGTAGCCATCCATTTGTAATATTCTCCATTTGGAAGCTGTGATAGCTGAAGATACATTAGCATAAGCAAAATGAAAAAGGGTAATTGGGAGGCAAAAATAGATTAATTTAAAATTCTTTCACTTAGCATGAAGAATCCAGAGAAATTAGAGGTAGAAAAAGATTGTTAGATTGTTCATTTATTTTCCTCCCACATAATGTTCTCTAATGAATTGTTCAGTCAAAATATTAATGAAAATCCACAATTTTTCTACTTTTTCCCATTGAAAAAAAAAGTCTTGGTAGAAATTTTCTGCAGATTCTATATATATTATCTTCTTAATTGTATTCCCTTATTCCTGCTCTTTCTGCTGTAGAGTAGCATAGAGAGTTCTCCATTCTTGAGATCATTTTTGTAATATTGATTTATAAAGAATAGCCCATTACTTTACATAAAATTCTATTAAAATAAATAGAACTAATTCTGAAGTAAGACAACCCTATCATTACCTGTTTATTGAGTACTTAAAATCCTATCTTCAATATTAAAAAGCAAGAACACAAACCTGGAGAAAAGGGACAGAAACATCTGCCTGCCATGCAAATAACTCTCCTCTCCACCTTTTCTTCCCAACTCATCATACAAGCAGTGTCTTCTGTTTCTCTACAGTGAACATGCCAGTGAAATAGTCAACAATAGTACCTTGTGCTCACTGCATTTGAGGACTTTCCAGATTAAGTCTTTCTGGGGTAGTGGGTAACTCCAGATTCCAAAATAGTTAGACTTGGTAAAAAAAAATGTTTAGCAATTAGAGCAGGAAATATCAGGCAACATCAAAAACAGGCAGGCCTATCAATCAGCTCCATTTGCTGTATTACTGCATAATGATAGGTCTTACCAATATGCGTTATCTGTATAAGTATAAACATTGCATACTCCTAAATTAGAACAAAAGTGATATAAAGAATAAAAGGGACTAGATTAAAAAAGTAAGTTCTAGTGAATATTATAATAGTATTGATTACATTATTTTTGCAATTTATGTCATTGACATGACTCATTATATTTTTAATTTTAACTCAGTCACCAATTTTTCAGACACAGCACTCGATAACTTGCAGCACTCTAAATAATCTGCCACGTCTCAAGAGGATGGCTTTGAGAATAAAATGTTATTTCCTATAAATAAAGTCTATGTATTCTGACTCATATTAATAACACACCATAATGGTCTCAGAACACATTCATTAAAGCTTTCGTTCAGTTGATGAGTTGAAAGCCTGTTTTGACTTCTTAATTACCATCACTAAAGACCTTTGGTGAGGATAAACTAATGTAGAGTTGATGTCTAGCAGTACACTTATCTGTCAGTAGCATTCTGAATTCTTAGGCAAGTTTAATTATATTAATTTTTTTTCCTATTGATAAATTTTGCCTTTAAGAATATATTTCCCATCAGAAGCATAGCTAAATATCCTTTTTAAAAGAAAACAATAGTAGCCATGGATCTTATGATGCCTGACAATCCACTATATAGAATTCAAGCTGAAGTTAATTTGTTTATAAACCAAATACCATGACTTTTTACAGCTACATTCCTAACAACACATCTCAAGATCTGCTGGGTAGCCTTACAACACATATTCTAAAAGAATATGAAGAAAACCAGCTTCTGAAGTCCTGTATCTTTACAAAAATTTAGTGATCCACCTGGATTACAAAATAGGCCCACTAGTGTCTACCTACATTTCTATCTTTCTGTTCCTTAAATGAAGAAGTAGAAAGCAGTCATACCCAAAGTGATGCAACCTACCTAGGAAGCCCAGAGTGAGGATACAAGGATTAGAGGTAGAAAGCAAATATTAATATCAAACTTGTTATGCATATAAAGGATCATGTACACTGGAAAACAATTGAATGATAACAAAAACTGGTCTGAAGATGTTTTTAAAACCATAACAAGTAGGAAATGGCAAATTGATGGTCAGCTGTCTATGGCAGATCAGAAAAATACCTGATTAGGTAGAAGAAATCAATTATCTGCATAGAATCTAAGAGACTATGAGAAGTGACTGGGGGGGGAGGGGGGATTGAAGAGAAGAAAATAATGAAAAGTCATATCCTGCCTTCATCAAGAAGCAGCATGACAGCAAGAAATATCAGGAAAGCACTAGAATTAAAAAAGTCCTACAGGGAGGTTTACATTCTGATCAAATCTTGCTTAACAGTGCCTTAGTTTATGGCAGCAGGCATACTTAATTGATACACCTTGTAGCCATTGATAACAAAGTCATAGATTAAGTGACAAAGCCTGTTCTGTTCATGCCTTGAGGTAGCATGTATTTCACTGTCCACCTCCTTGAAGAACAAACTAGTGAGGGGATTAAATATATTCCTTCAAGGCACGAGCTGAACTGGTGTTCAGTGTCAATATGTGACAGTCTACAATTAGAGATTGACAGTTTGGTCTTTGTTATAACATCCTTTAGAAAATTCATTAGAATAATATGAAAAGAATTTTTGCTTGATTTTTGACTCTCTTCATAAGATTAAACATTTTCTGGAATGTTTTTAAGAATGGTTACCCAATCAAAATAAATCTAATTGAATCTTGTTATATTTTAAAACAACATTATTGTGAATACAAATGAAAGTTATTCAAATGACAATTTATTCTTTTTGAAGTTTAAAATTAAAATAAAAAATAATTATTTTTTTCCATGACAAAACTAAACCTTATGTTTTTCTAAATCTGTGTTCTCCTAATTCTTTAGTCAGATTCCTTTTGGAAAAAAAATACATATGAGAGTTGCTTCAATGGTATAAATCTGATTATGAATATGGATTTTTTCAGTTTTACTTTTTTCCCCCCTTCTCTGATAAGTGCTTCCTCTGGCATTTGTATGCCACCATCACGTTCTCTTGATCTTTGTGGTTTAATCAATATTCTGAAAGATAAATGTTCCCTATTAAATTTACAAACATTATGGATAATAGCTAGATATTTATTTTATTTGTCCTTTTGGTAGGTGACATCAAGTTGCCAGACAAGGTATTTCCAGTAAAAAAAATTATGCCTTGCACTCCTCTTTAGCACGAATGGTTTGATTCTCTGAGGAAAATTCTTGCCATTACATTTTTTCACGTACATAGCTGAAATGGATATTTGAAGTAACAGATGTTGAAAACACACATATCCCATTGAACCCTCTTGATCTCTTAATTTAAATTAATTATCAAAAACATATTTCAATTCTCTGTGGCATCCTGCTATTTTCCATCCTTGTCATGGTTTAGCCCCAGTCAGCAACCAAGCACCATGCAGCCACTCGCTCACTCCCCCATGGTGGGACGGGGGAGAGAATCGGAAGAGTAAAAGTGAGGAAACTCATGGGTTGAGATAAAGACAGTTTAATAGGGAAAGAAAGAGCCGCGCACGCAAGCCAAGCAAACCAAGGCATCCATTCCCTGCTCCCCACGGGCAGGCGGGTGCTCAGCCATCTCCAGGAGAGCAGGGCTCCATCACGCGTAACGGTGACTGGGGAAGGCAAACGCCATCACTCCCCATGTCCCCCCTTCCTCCTCCTTCCCCCAGCTCTACACACCGAGCATGACCCCATACGGTGTGGGACATCCCTGGGGTCAGTTGGGGTCACTGTCCCGGCCGTGTCCCCTCCCAGCTTCCCGTGCCCCCGGCACAGCACGGGGAGCTGAAACAGCCCTTGGCTGGTGTAAGCGCTGCTGAGCAACAACTAAACATCTCCGCATTATCACCACTGCTTCAGCACAGATCCAAACCACAGCCCCACACCAGCTACTGCGAAGAAAAGTAACTCTATCCCAGCTGAAACCAGGACAATCCTGTTTCTATATGTTTCCATCCTGCTGTTATGCTTTGAATAATAGCTAGCTGGAGCCATGACTGTTGCAGAACATCAAGTATTAAGCTGGGAAATAGAAGATAGTAAACAAGCCTCTCATCTAGGCTCCCTTTCCAATGAAAGGTTAGATCAGATGATCAAGGTCCTTTCCAACCTGGGATCAAAAATACTTCATGTGTACAGTGATTACTGGATCCTGCTCCATGACTGGGACTCCAAAGCCAAATTTCAATGCAGTCTACAGTCACTGCAATTACTAGTATTATTGTTACTATATGAGAAGAGAGGGAAAATAAAAATGCAGGTGTGCTGTGAATAAGTATCTCCTTTTTATGACTTCTGCGTCCCTTTATCCTTTCATGCTTTAAAAAAAAAAAAAAGCATCCAGATAGAGAACTAGTTAATACTTTGGAGGAAAGAGTATTTTATTCACTTTTCAAATTTATTTTACTCATCCTTAAATTCCTGATACAACATATCCATATTGGTCTGCAATTATACTTTTGATTTCTTTAGAATTAATTTTCAGTTGAATTTTGCCTTTCCACTCAGGCATCCAAACTTGTATCATATTGTTGTCTGTGAGTATGTCAATAAAGAATAATACTAAAGCTGACTAGAGAAAACAAAAAGATAATGACAATGCAGTTATTTCTTCCTTTTTCAATTTTGCTTTATTTTTTCCCCCAAAATAACATTGATGTTTAAAGCAGAACACATAGAAAAGCTTTTGAAAACATGTCAGAGCTTTTCAGATTTCGTCTTAGTTTCAAAATAGGATTACATTTTTAAACAAGGTCTAGTAGAAATCTTCAGCTTTAAGGAAATCAGAATCAACAGCTTACATTAAGTACAGACTAGCAGAGTCTTGATCAGTTAACGGTTTAATGCTCTGAACTGAACAAATTAAAATAAGTGCTATCTGAGTGCAGAGAAGTATTATTTAAATTATGGTTATTAGTCTCAGCTTCCTGCTGTTTTTCCAACATTTGAAACTGGTTCTTATGCTGATAATTTCCAGACAATAAATAAATTCATATGCAGGGGTATGTCAGCTAGCCTAACTGACTAAGAAAAGGTTACTTTTATTACCCTTATCCCCTTTTCTTCCTGGAGAAAGATGAACAACTGCCTTGAGTGAGATCACACTGCAATATTTCTCTTTTTTGCTAACACAATTTGCCACAGTAACTGTCAATTTACTACAGTGAGTTTGCAGATTATCAAGAAATTGCTCCCTTTCTCTTCCCGCCCCCCCACCAAATTAAAGTTGGTCATGTCAGTCAAGCTTATTTTTATTGGTTGGAATTAAGGCAGTAGTAGGTTAAAGAGCTTAAAAAGGACAAAAATAGAAAAGATTTTGGTGGTTGAAAAACGCTCCTCTCAATTTGCAGCTTAGCGCATAGAGGGTTTTAACATGAGAAAACCCTCAGACTGGGTGGTTGAGCAACATAACAGCTGGCTCAAAGCACTGTTATGGTGCTCTTTGGAGAAAACACTAATAACTGTTATATGAATAACCTAGGATAATATGATTTTGAGAGTTCTTTACATCCCAAAATATGAAAATAATTCCAAAATTGATTTATTAGCATGATTTAATTCCATTAAAAGCCATACATCTGCCTAGTTTTATAACAGTTACTTTTCAGAATAGTAAACACTTCACAATTTGGACTTGGTTTTATGCTTTTAAAAATATCTATCTATATATATCATAAGCTTTTGATATTCATATTATCTGGCATAGTCTTTCAAGACATGGTTGCTCTATTTTTTGCTGCTCTACATTTACTATACTTGCTGCAAGTTTGCCAATGGTTGAGATAAATTTAGTGCACTAGGTTATCACTTTTCTGTCTGATCTTTGCTAGAAGTTGCCTAAAACAAAACTATGTTAAGCTGCGATTAGATTAAATAAGTAGACTAAAGTGCCACCCAGAGGTGACAGAAAAATGGCTTATGCTTAGTAGTACTGATAAACGATTACACTGAACTGCCACCCAGATTTTTATTTCAGATTGCTAGAATGTGTAGAGTAGGAATAGATCTCTCAAAGAACACACATGATGATTGGATGTGACAGCAAAGTATCTTTCTTTTATGTCATTTTTAACACCAGTGCTGGATCATCTGGAATAAAATTAAACAACAAAACTGAGTAGAACTAGAACAAGGTAAATGAGTAGAACCAGATGCATAGACATGCATCTCAGATCCAGTTCCTCAAATTAAATATGTTGTGAATCCCACATTTTCTAACAGAGGAGTCTTGACTGCCAAGACATTAGAAATTCTTCGCTACATTCTTCCTTCATCACAAAACATATTTGTTTTCTTAATCAGTTAGTTAGTATACAACAATATTCTTATAAAATAACAAAAGATTGAGCAAGAGATAATACATTGTCATTTAAATCAATAAGCACACTAATATTTGACATAACACAGTATTTTCCCAGATGAAGAATAGAAAAAAGTCAAACTGTGCACACTTCTGTAGTACCACTGAACATCTATTAACAGTAGCAGCTCTTGATTTTGAGAATTAAAACAACCATTCTTTGAATTCTTACTAGACACTACCCTTATGTGAGGTTGATATATGGAAGGAGCAAGAGTTACTGGCTTCAGTCTTTCTTCTAGACTATGATATCTTAGTTACAAGCCAAAAGTGTATTCACAATAGCATGATATTGATGTCTTTGTTCTTTTGTCTATCTATCTGATTCAAAAGCAGTAATATAATTCACTTACATGGGATCATTCACTCCCAGGACAGAGGAGCATGGAGGCTAATGCTCAGGGACCTACAGGTATGCACTCAACTTCTTCAGGAGTGTTATGAAGAACTGAAAGTAGGAAAACACTGCAGAAGAGAAGAAATACTTCACCAGAAATGCTCTTACCTTCTCTTTTCCAGCTCAGGAGCTTTCCCAGCCATCAACAGCACCAGCATAATACAAAATTATCCTTAATTTTGCAAGTGTTACTAAACCAGTCAGTACAAGACCAAAGTCACTTCAGAAAAACACCCAAATCTCATAAGAAATATGAGAAATAAGAAATCTCTGTAAGAAATATCACACTGTGATATGAAACTTCCTAATTCTGTATAGAAGATCTGATGGGCTATGATGGGTTTTGAGGTAATGGTTTCAGAAGCACTGGTTACAGATTCCTGAAATGTTCAAAATAACTACCCTAGAACACCTTTTTTTCCTCTCACAGTCCTAAGACAAATATATTTTGAATAGTATTTGTATACTCACATATCTGAACATACTCGTGTTCTTCCTCTGTCACAGTCTGTTAATGTTCATCAGTCTTGATATAATTCTCATTGATATGAACATTACAACAAACTATACGTTCAATAACTGATTCAGTGAAGTGTGAGCAAAGCAGTTTTTTACTGCAAATACCTTAACTGAACTTGTGATTTTAATAGCTTATAATAAGTAAATTTTTTTTAAAAAGTTTTTATTTTCATGCCAAATCCAGTGTCTCTTGTTTACTGTAGTCGACCAAGCCTCATATACCCAAATTGCTTGCCCCAGACCTCCTTCACACTTCTCTGGCCACCGTCTAGCCCTACACACATGCTTACCCAGCCCTAGCTTCCAAATCACTCTGATCAGCTTATTCTGTACCTGCTCCCATGCTAGCTGGCATAACTTTCTCATGTGACTGCTTAATACTGAGAAGAGAGTCATCTAGTATTCTGCAAGTGTATAAGTACAGATTTAATAGTAATGTCAGAAGCTGCTTTTTACAAAATATGGGACATTCTGGCAAAAAATTCTTAAAAATTAGGTTTTGATATATTTCTTTTTTTTTCGGGGAATATTTTTAGTAATCAGAACATCATCCTCCATATTTCATGTTCTTATTTAGAGAGCTTCCTGTCTTTCTTATCTGTATGTTAAAGAAGAAGAAAACTCATTGAAATTTAAATAATCCTGAGCATCTGATTATGTGCAATGTACTTTGAAATTGTATACACAAATATTTATGCTACAACAGCAGCCCTACACTAATCAATAATTGTGAGGATTGCTCAGAGTCCTCCACAACTGTTAAGATATTTGTAACCAGAATCCTAATGCAGCTTGATGTAAACTAGACAAGAAAGTTCTTTTGCCATGTTGTTAGCTTGTGCCATTAGGTGAGGAAGCAAGATGGCATTAAATGAGAGCAAAGAAACAAAAATATCATGAGAAAGTAAAAGTTAAGTAAAGACAGTGATAAGAAGAGCCAAGCTCTGCCCAGCAAGCCTTAAAAAAAAATCAATGTCCTGTTTAGACAAATAGTACTGAAAGACAAACCAAACTCACTTGCAACTAATGCTTTTCTCAAACTTCCTTGCTAACGATTAATAGCCTGCATTATCAAGAAAAAAAGTCCTGTGATTTTGTGAAATGCAGCTGCTGAACATCAAATGTATGTATTTTTACTGCAACAGATACTAGAATGAGCAGATGCTAAAAATGGATATTTAAACATATTTGCCACCAACAGACACAAATAAAAATATTCAGAGAGCTACTTTTCTTATAATTCTTCTGTAGTTGCTCTTGGCTTATGCCACAAAGTAAATGATTCGTTACTATGAATCGGTGTTAGAATAAGAAATTAAGAGAAAAACTGGTAAACCTAAAGGCTGCCTATGCAGAGGCAGCTAGTCTTGTAGACTTTCTCAGGGCCATATCATGCACAACTAAGAGCACCACTATTTCAGCAAAGGATACAATAACAAATATAAGCTTGATAATACTGGAAACAGGGAGCACTGCACTCCCTGCATCCAGCTACATATCTTGCTCATTCGATAAGCCAGTTAAGGTGGAACAGCTTGCTTTAAGTAGAATTACAAACATCTATACCTGCTGAAGGCCTGGTTCAGCTGGCTCTGATACTGCACTTTTTTAGACCTTTGGATGTGGTTACTTTCAAAGAAATCATACTGGACTACAGAAGCAACATTTGTCCAGCTCTTACCACCAACGTAATCACTGCCACCAACTTCTCAGGCTCTCTCAGACATCTTGAGCCATATTAGATAAGAAGGAACTATAACATTGTAAAGACTATCAGATCTGACCAGGGTAGATTATGTAAAACACCTTAGAGAGCAAGAAAGTTCTTCTGCATAACTAAAGGAGCTTGATGATCTTACTGGAAGCATAACAGCAATGCCAACATCTCTCATACTATCAGTTTTTCTCTCTTGGCCCAAAACATTTTATAAGGAAAGAGAATTATCACCTTTGTTTTATAGACTGAGGCATAACTAAATTATATGACCAACATCAGTCAGGAGATGAATGGAATGGCCAAGTTTTTGAGGGTCACAATCCTTGGTTCCGAGTGATCTCAATGTGCATTCAGTGAAGAGTAGCTATGAACAGAAGTAGAAGGTAAGGAGACAGACTTACCAATCAATATGCATTCATATGGATTTCCTACCCCTACATGTCTTTCATCCAGAGTCTCTCATGTCTTTTGTTCAGTGTTCCACCAACACCTTAAGTATACTCGTTCATACTTCCCAGCAGAGGAGACAGGCAACTTCCAAGATCTACCTGCCTCCAGGAATCTCACAAGGAAAAATCCCTCAGGAATGAACTCTGAAACTGAAATTGCTTCATTTAGCATACTGAAAAATACTGTTAGGATTCAAGACTACATAAGGTAGCATTTGCTATGACAGATTTCACTCTTTGGTATTCACTACAGCCTTGAGACTACCACAGGGAAGAGGATTTTAGGTGCAAAGACAAAACCAGCTGTAGGACAATTCTTTTCCCAGTTAATGCTGTGGATTAACTAGTAACCATACCTAGAGCATTTTCTTCTGTTTCTCCTATTAGAGCAGGAAGAAATTACAAGATGTCACTTGGGTCTCTCTTTCAAAACATGTCTGTATAAGAGAGGAATATTGGTCATAGTTCTCCAAACAGAAGAAAATAAATTTGAGTCATTGTTGGTATGGATACCAAGGGCTCAGCTTCCAGCATTTATTATTGGAATTATCTCATCCTAGCTGGTGCTATCCAGCAAAGCAAAGAATGTTTGAAGGTGATATTTCTTTTGACAAAATATAGACATCCATGGAAAAATACCATGAACAAAACCACTTTTTCATCTCTTAAATTTCCTCCTCTCCCACAAAAAGTAGGAGTAAAATCTTTGTATTGTCAGGGCAACCCAGGCATTTGTGTGAATGTTGGTAGACATCTTACTGGAGAGTTCTCTGTCACAACTTTGATTTCAACAACTTCCAAAATCCTAAGTCAAGCAATTCCAAATGTGTAGGTAAAAAATAAAACAACACAAACAAAAACCCAACTGACCAGTCATAGAAATACATACACTACCACCAGCACCCCATTTGCACATGTTTCTCTGCACATTAAGCACACTGTCAGACTGAACTGTGGACAATTAAGATAGCAGCTCCTACTGCAAAGAGGATCAAATCCTCTTAAAGTTGCATATGGCCCTTTAATCTAAGTGCTGTGTACAGAGGACTTAGTTTTAGTGCTCACCCCACATGAATCTGCTCGAACTCTGTAACTGACCTCGTTTGGCATCCGTCAGAAAGTAAAAGCAATGGCATCCAACTGTTCACTTTAGTAAAACATACAATTGCATAAATAAAATATGACATTATAAATTTAACTCTAATCCTTTGGAAACTCAGCTCTACTCAGTGGCAAAAAATCAATTGTTAGGTCTGGGATTTTAATACCTTCTGAACCAGCCCTCTCCAGTTTCAATTCCTGCTCCAAAGATTTTCTGCTGTGTTTTCTCATTCTGTACTAAGACTCTTTTGTGGGACATGGGATTCTTTTCTACCCTGAACCAGAGTCCTCTTCTCAGGGTGAAAGAGCATTTTCAATGTCACTTATCATTACTGAGAATAGCATTCAGGAAGCTGTTTACCAGGGATTAGAAAAGGGACTGTAGCCCTTTAAACATTTTCTTAAAAGTTGCAGTCCCTCTAACCTTACTTGTTTACTACCAGGAATGGTACTTGTCTTTATTTTTTATTACATGAAGCACTGGTCAAGAGAAAAAAATATATAAGGGTCTACCACTCTTGCCCTGCTCCTGGGTAACTCACCCTAGAAGGAGTCTTCACAGTTTCAGCAAGAAAACTGTATTTCCCACTGTAAATAACAGCAGTAGCATATGTTATCAACATTTACATTTTGAAGCATTAAGAGAGAAGACTACATCAGGAAAAAAGAAAAGATTAGGGGGAGATAGAGAGGGGTGCAAAGATTGTATTGGGGAAAAGAAAATATAACAGATGATCATACTGCTGAGGGAAGTCTGGGCCCTTTTCTGCAACAGCTGCACTTGGCTGCTTCTGGACACCTCCATCAGTACCCAGACAGGTCCACAGAAAGAAGTCTTCTATTTCAGGTACTAGGAGAGGACCAAGGGTGTTGTACAGACAGGCTGGTGATAGGAGAAAGAAAATAAGGAGCTAGAAGATGGGAATTCACAGACGTAAAGCTGTTAGGTAGAAGGGTAGGAATGAGGCCACTGCTGGCCAGAGGTCAGAAACTGATACGGCAAGATGGATGAGAAGCAGGAAGCCAGTAATAAGGATCTGAGGTTTTAAAAGACAAGGAGGAGAATGAACAAGACCCTGAATGACAATTAGTTAAGAAGGAAACTGGGAATGATATGGCAAGCCCACAAACTGGACTTTGAAAAGTAAACTGGGTTAAGAGGCCAGTAGTAGGACAGAGGCAGGACGGAGGCAGAAAAGCCTTTGGCAAGAAATGGCAGAACAACAAAGTCCATCGTTAAAAAAAATTTAGACCTCAATACCTACTCTTCAGAGTGAAAAAGAAGATGAGAAATTCCTACATGTCCTATCCACAAATCTCTCTGAAACCACTGGTGAAGCATGCCATTTACCATTAGTCTACATGGAGAATTTATATTAGCTATTGCTAAACATTATATACCCAGCTTGAGTAGTAGGAATTTGTTGATTTGCTTTAAGGGTGCCAAATCTTCTGAAGAACTGTGAAGAAAGAACTCATTGGTTAGAGATAATGGAGAAAGTAGAGGGTGTTGGATTGCTTTTTTGCAGTGTAAAAATCAAACAAAAAATGAATATGTATCTTGTAGTACACTAAAAGAACTTAACCACAGTTGTAGAGATAAATGCTCCTGAAGACTATAAAATTCTAAAGCTCAATATTATGTCATTGCATATCATATTTTTGTACAGCGTTCCTGCCAATACGTTGCACAGACTGGGCTACTCACTGACTCTTCTGATACTGCTGTATCTTGGCAGGTTTAAAAAGTGGCGTCTTTATTTTTTATCTATAAATGCGAGCATTTATTTTTAGCTAATAAGCTATTGCTACAGGGAAGTATAACATGATAAAACATTTACTTTACATATTACAAGTAACACATGCCTACACCAGATGTATCTCTGCAACTCATTTCTGACAGCTTTTATACTTTACTTTTAGTGCCTCGTGCAAAAATCAAAAGTTGAATCACAAAAAGTGGTATAAAAATAGATTAGTTCTCCAGGTTCTGATAAGATCAAACATGGAATAAAATTTACTCATAACTAAATTAGAAATGTTTTACTTGGGAAATACCCTAAAAATAATGAAGATAAATTAACGTTATTAGTTCAATTCAGTTTCCCCATGCTGTTTTGGAACATTTTTTTAATCATGGTGTGGCTAAGAGAATATAAAGTATTCAGTTTTACTTTCTTTATCCAATGAAGTTGCAAAGGAACAGAGAATGTGAGCACACAGATATCCACAGAGTGGTTTCCCTAGCAACAGGGAGCAGGAATGTGCTGGCAACTTTCCATTCCTTCATCAAATTACTGGTGGCTCACCACCACAGTCCATAGATGAGAAACCTATTGCACTTACAAAAAAGACTCATTAAAAATATAGCTGATGTTGTTTCCCAGCCATATATTCCTTCGCAAATCTTTAAGGAAACGGTCTTTGAGAAAGGTTGTGTGTCTGGTTGAAGATGCTTCAAGAGGCAAAATCTTTCAGAAAAAAATCAGGGTTATTTACTTGCAGAAAGTTGGACCTTGCCTAATCTTTCAATTTGGTGTTCAAAAGCTGTGGAGCCATGACACCTCACTCACTGAGCTTGTCGATGGCATGACACAGACAGATTTGAAGGCACGTCACATTGGCTGCAATGCAGACCAAGTGCATCAACTGCACTGAGTACAATGCCAAGCTTGAACAAGTATTGTTCAAATGCCAGATGTACTAGCTTGGCCACTGTGTCTCTTAAAGACAATCCCATAGTTTTTAAATCAGAGCTGCCTTGCATGACACCAGACTGGAGTGAAAACAACCTTCCCACAAGGCCAATAATTCTGGCTTGCTAAGTTATTAAGTTGTTATAGTGAATTACTCTTTCTGTGTATATCTGCAAAGGGGGCAACACTTCCTTCTGTGTTGATCTATACCCATCTATTAATTTATATTGTTCCCATCACTGTTTCATGGGAACTTCACAATATCTTCAGGCTCTAGAGAGGTCTTATCCTAAGGAATCTACAGAGAATGGGTAAAAAACAAAAGTACTCATCAGAAACAGGCAACTATTGCCAAACAGTTCTCGTATTTTGCACTGTAAAACATAAACCTGACCTGTTGTATCTCCTGTGTGTTTACTTATGTTACTGATTTGAAATGTGGAAAGTAAATGCCATACAGCAGCATGATCTCCTGGGAAAAATTCTAGTAATCATTCAAGAATCTTTCCATGAATCCACAGCCATGGTTATCAAGTGCCTGACTAACTGCACTGCCTTGCCTCTGCACTGCAGTCCAGGTGCTCACCTAGTATAAATTTGTAGAGAGCCACTCAGAGCTGAACTCAAATCAAACTGAGCTTGAATTCAGTAAAGCCAAGTAAGGTTTTGTTCCTGTTCCAGGGTATCGTGGTTTAGCCCCAGCCGGCAACTAAGCACCGGCACTAAGCTGGCAACCACGCAGCCACTCGCTCACTGCCCCCGCCCCTGTGGGATGGGGGAGAGAATCGGGAGAGCAAAAGGAAGAAAACTCGTGGGTCGAGATAAGAACAGTTTACTAATTAGAATAAAATAGTGATAATAGTAATGATAATAACAATGATTAGGATAATATAATATAATTAAAAGTAGAAGAACAAGGGAGAGGAACAAAAACCAGGAAAAAAAAAAGTCACAAGCGGTGCAACCGCTCACCACCCGCCGACCGACACTGTCGGTTCCCCAGCTGCGACTGCTGCCCGCCCAGGCCCACTCCCCCCAGTTAATATACTGGGCATGACGTCATATGGTATGGAATATCCCTTTGGTCAGTTTGAATCAGCTCTCTTGACCGTGCCTCCTCCCTTCCTGGCTTTTTGTGCACCCGGCAGAGCATGAGAGGCTGGAAAAGTCCTTGACTAGTTCAGTACTACCCAGCAATAACCAAAACATCAGTGTGTTATCAGTGTTATTCTCATACTAAGTCCAAAACACAGCCCTGCACCAGCTGCAGTGAAGAAATTTAACTCTATCCCAGCTGAAACCATAACACAGGGATGTAATCTTTTCTACTTCCTATTGTAAAACGAGAGTTCATTTTAAGTTAGCACAAATATAAAAGGGAGGAAAGAGTGATGAAGAAAGACTATTCCAAAATGTGGTGTCATAATAGTAAGGGTCACAGAATAAACTTCTTCCCGCTTCACTGGATGCTTCTCTTTTCCTATACTGTGCTCTGACAGGCTAGTACATCCTCTGAATAACCTCTCTTTCCACGTTCACCTCCCTGCTTCCCATGGACTAGACTCTCCAACCTGAACTTGTCCCACCCAGGTTTTGGCAGCTAAATTAGGAATATTCCTTAATTTCCTCTGCAATTAGTGGTGAGACACGTGCTTTTCGGGTAATTCATATTTTAGATGGGCTGAGTCACCTTCTGGAGAGTTCTTTCCCTCCAACTCTGAGCAAACTGAGAAAGTGCCTCATATAGATGTATAAGTTCAACAGTGCCACCACCACTTCATGCCCTTCTCAACCTCCATAGAGCTAGAAACAATGTCGCTCATACTATTTATAAAATCGGTAACTGTTTAATTCTTTGCATTTGCATCTTTTTTATAGAGGGGCGGACTGTGAAGAGAAAGTAATACAAGAGACAAGAGAACAATTGCTGTGTTTGAATCCTAATTTAGTTCTGGAATCTGTTACCTTCAAAGTGGAAGCTGGTAACATTCAAGGCAATTATCCTGTGAACATACTATGTCCTCTGGTTGTGACAGCAGCACAATGATGGCATTGCATTTGCAGGGCTGGTCTCAGACAGGATGACAGATGGCATCTCCATTTCATAGTGCCGTCCCCAAACAGATTTAAAAAGCAAATGAGTAGCTTTCAAAGAAGATAATGTTAAAGAATAAAAAGTGATGATTACTCATGAAATTTAGGCAATGTTTAGCTGCAGCCAATATCAGTCAATATTCACTGGAGCTCAATCTCAGTCCTTGAAATCTCTGAGCAACACCTTTATTTTAAAGATGAATAATGACTGTGAGGAGCACCAATATCAGCGCGGCAAATATGTGATGGCATAAGACGAGCAAACGGAAATGTTTGCTCAGCCCCTTCTGCTCTCCAGAAAATCTGCGCTTGCTGAAAGGAATTTAAAATCTGTAGGAGTGGTGCGAATTACCTGACTGTAGAATTTCACCCATGGAAAAATGGAGTATATCCATCCTGTCTGAATACTAACCATGCATGGCAATTTGATAAATAGGAATAACATCACAAAGATCCACAGAGGCCCAACAATATATTCAACAACTACTTACTGACAGAGTTGACAAAAGCAATATGAAGATCTTGCAAGGAATAATACATTCAAAGCAAGCAAATCTAACCATTCTGCCTGCTAATCCTGTGTACAAACCTGTGATGAAAGATTTATTTGAAAGCAAACATCTACTTTTCTGATTGTTTTGATAAAAATCTAGAGGAGTAGTAAAATTTGTACATGGAGAATAATTCCCAAATTGAACTAAATATTTCCTATGAAACTGAGATGCTTCATTGTGATACATTGCACTAACTCGACCAAACTCAGACACCTAGAGCAGTCCTGGACATTGCCACACTTCTGAGTGAGACTAACTAGCCAGTTACCTGTGGGCAGTTCTGTGAGGGTAGAAATGGGCCATGAATCCCTTTTTCCCCCGCATAATTCAACAACATAAATCATTCCTTTGTTTGGTGAGCACATTTTAAACGTGTCTGCTGAAGAAACTACTCACCAGTGTGAATTAGGCAATCACAGTCCATTCACTAGAAAGTAAATAGATTTCTCAGTGCTTTCATTCACTTCTAAATTGTGAGTATTTTCTAAATATGCAACAGGATATCAACCAATAATAAAACAATATTCTCATGTCAGCATCTACCCAACACACCTTTAAAGGGTTGATACTTTATACTTCTAATATTGCTCCCCTAATGCCTATGGGGCAATATTTGCCTTAGGGCAAAGCATAAGAAAAACTAGTGGAGATATAAATCTGAAAAATAATTATTAAGAATTTTTTTTTGTAAGTTTAAGAAATGCTTAACTCAACGTCATTGCTGTAGAGTATCTACTTCTTTCCTACCCATCTATTCCTCTGTACACTCAAGACTCTCCAGACTGAAATTATCCAACTTTTGTTTGGTCATCTAAACGAGATATCTGAATTAGAAATAGAATCTGCTTTGATTCCCTTGACAGCAGTGGTAACAGATATACCCATCTGCTGATATTGGATTTCATTATTAAAAAGCTTCCTGAATTTAAAAATGTTTATCACATCCCTGTCTAATGTCATCTTCATTATTATGAAGTAGCACTGATAATTTGAAGACAAATCAAAACAACTTTAGAACATGTAATCAATGGATTTTATGGACAAAATAAAATCATTCTGTCTTCCAGAGTAGCAAGTAATGTTCAATGAATGCAGTTTACACCCCACTCAATAATGAAATAGAGAATTAGATAAATTAGAGAACAGTTATGGAAAGTTATCAAATGAGGCATCATAGAAGGAACTATATTTTGAAGCAATCTTTTTCTTTGATTAAGGAAATGCTAGCCATTAAGAACCCATGAATCCACCTTAATTCATTCTTCATTTTATCTTCATTGTAGCTTATTTTTACCAAACCTTACAAAACACGTTAACTTCTGACTTCTTTGAGATGCTTTAGCAGCCTAGTAGTCAACCAGTGATGTTGAAGCCATCCAGTTGGAAGTAACAATAATCTAACAAAAATATGATTTCCACTGTACTTTCTAAAGGATATGGCTGTCTTTGCTTAAAACTGAAGGAGCTCGGTAAGAAGTAGCAGTGAGTAGCTAATCAAACACTCACTTACATGAATGGAGCTAAAATGCATCATTATGACTCCACAACTAATTTGCTTTGATCTAGAAGAATAAATTTAAATAATAATCCTATTGCCATGTCTTACGTGGGTCCTACTTCTCACTATATTTGACAATATATACTGAAAAAAAACCCAACAGTGGAAAAGCATCAGAAAACGTAACTGGGCCTAAATTACTTAACCATTCTCTGCTGTACTGGCTATGAAGGTTTGATGACATTGATTCTGAGTCAGCTGATGGGTTCCACAAGCCAGCTAAGGTCCAGTGAAAAGAAATAGGATACATATCAGAGGAAGTGGATGGATGGATGGATAACACCTCTGTGTGTATATGCCCTTCCTATATTCCCAACAGCAGATGTTCCACTCAGAGCCCCAAACTCATCTTTTCATCAGGATGAACATTCTTCATTTTCAGACCATGGTGATAATTTTCTCCAGGTCAACTTAATTTAATACATAATGAACATACAACATGGTGTGTGGAGCTACACAGCTGAGGACTCATGTGCTTATTGCTTTCATTCATAAGCTCCAAGTGTTATTAGTGTTATTTGTTTTAACCTCAGTACATGTAAATGTGGTACAAAAAAAGGGTTTGTGCAGCAGAACAGAGTAGACTATCATAATTCTTTCTTACCTTAAAATCTGTGAAGTAGTAAATGTTTGGCTGGTTCCTTTTCTCCCTGTTGACCCCCAAATAATAATATGGAAAGTACATTGAGAGTTACCAAGCTGTGTTCACAACATACAGACACTAGTATAGCTTTTAAAACCACTGTAGCATGAGTTTTGCTATAATTAGGTTTGAAAACCTTTTTTTTTCTGTTTAAAGGTGTTTGTTTCGTTGTTTTTTTTAATAAGTGCTATCAAATACACATCCTTATTCAGATTGCACTGAAGTTTGACATACCTCCTAAGGCTGCATTACCGTGTTAGTGTTTCTATCTGGTGGGACATTTCCTCCAGGGTGAGTTAACCTTTCCCCCTAGGAAGAAAGGAGAGGGACCCCACTGCCTCCAGCCCCTCTTCTTTGACCTTCCTGAAGCAGAGCTCCTGTTCCAACTGTGCAGGACTTCCCCCTTGTACAGACATGGAAAGGGATCCTTTAAATTTACCTTGCTACTCTGCCTTCTCACATGTAAAACTGTGGATTAACCCTTACATATTTGCTGCAAAACTCCTGCTGTGAACATTCCTTTCTGCATTTAAAGAAAAAAAAAAAAAGATATAAAATTCTGTATCAAAGTCCTTCACAAACACTAGTGACTAGTCACCTTCACCTAACCGTTGAAAATACCAATGGCAAGATGAATATGGGGTACTGCTATTAACAGCTTACAGGAGGAATAATACAGAAATTAACAGCACTGAACTGAATCCTACCAGGCATCTTAAATCATGAACAAACTTTCCTTTTATGACATCAAAAGAATCAGACAAACTCAACTTATTTTCCTAGACAACCTCATACTGCAATCACTGACCTGAGAAACAGGTAGGAAGATCTACTGGATTTTGCTGCAGGAGAGGAAGGCAGGTTGTTTATACAAAATAATAAGTGCTGAAGATAAAAAAAGTAAAATGCTGCGAAATATCAATGGTGATGATATAAAGAATGAGGCTTTTTATTTATGAACCTTACAAAGGCAGGAGCAACACAGACTGGAGGAGACGTTGTGCTCAATTGTTCTGTAGGTCTCTTCAGATTTTATTGAGTTACCAAGGACTGTCCCTGTTAAAGTACAGTGTGACCTTCCTGAAGTCAGTGATGAACTGCTGTGGTCCATTCACAGCCACTGTGGGAACAATGGTGTTGGTTTTGGTTAATCCCAAAGAATCACTGGGTATATTCTTTATTCTGGAAGGATGTAAAGAAGAGTCATCCATTTTCATTTAATTTTAAAGGAATGCTGACTGGTTGAGCAAGTATTTTATAAAACAGCATAAAGCCTTCTTCCCTTCATAGCCCTCTCCAAAATACTAGAGGGAAATAATAAATACTCAAAAATCAAATGCTGAAATAATTATTTCTTAAGCCATCCTCATTGTGCTTAAAAAAGATTTTCCACTTTTTAAATTTGGACGACTATACATTGATCAAGAAGATTTTATTATTAATTAGGAAATATTATTTAAAGTCAAACACAGGTGAAATAACCACTCTTAATTCTTCCTATTAAGCTCTGCTTCTTTCCCATAGTTTTTCTGGGCTACAAATTTCCTTGTACTACAGATTGCAGGATGAATAACCATCACATGGCATTTAGACACAGAGCTCTGAGACAGGCTTGCCCTAGCTTTGGGAGGTCTGATGATGCCTGATTTTGCACCAAAGCTGCATGTGCAGTTCTAAGAGAAGTGTGAAGACCAGCATACCCCTTTCCCATACTGTCCTTGTGGGCTGTGCCAGGTGATGGAACTGCTGTACTTGTTTGCTCACAGCTTATTTTAAATGAATTGTAAACTATCATTATTCAAAAGAATATGGCTGAACAAAAGAGAGGAGAGTAATCTACCTTTCTTAATGGTATTTCAATGTAGTGGGAAGCCACCAGAGAGAGGAGCAGATGGTCCTTCCTTAGAAAATGTGCTCCTGTGGGAGAAGCACCTACACAGCAAGCTGGGGCAGGCAGAAACGAGGAAGACGGCACAGCGAATGCCTCAAGGAGGAGTGCACCCTGCAGCTTTTCTGAGAGGAACAGAGCTCAGGTCTGTGAATGGATGGATATCTGCAAACCCCATCTGTGTTTGCTTCAAGTGACACGGAGCCCCACACCATGGCCTCACTGCAAGGGTTGACAGAACAGGCAGGAGCAGATGTGTCAGGTTCTAGTCATTGTCTCAGCTCTCTAAATGTCTCCTTAATCCATAGTAAGGCCTCACTATATGTGACCTAAATAATGGTCACTAATCTGGCCTCTAGAAAAACTTTAGAGATGCTCCCCTTTTGCCATACAGCTGCAACTGCTTTTACAATGGCAGCATCTTGATGCCTCTGAAAAGCTTGCCAGGCAAGTGAAGAACAGTACATACAGCCTTCACCCTGTATTCTCCCTGTCACTGATATCATGGCATGTGCTGAAGGGATGTAGTTTTTCCTCTGCCCTGGCAGGAAACTACTATAAGAAAAACCCTCCTTGCACATTACACACAACACCCTTCCAAGGAGCAAAGAAAACCACCAATTAATTTGAAGATGTTTAGTTAGTTGAATAGTTTAATGTTGCCCTTTCCTCATTCCTTACTGCGCTGCTACAAGGCACAGTAAACAAAGGAAAAGAACAACTTAAACGTATGTTTGTACACGTTCATATAAAAATACACATTCTCCTTAGCATAGCCTCCATACTTCACACAGAGCAAGACTCATTTAACTAGACCCTGAATAATCACAATGATCACAAAAAGCTTCATAGTTCTAGAAGGTGCTGGACTTTTTGCCACACTCTAGGGTCCTCAGATTTATCTGTTACACAGGTTATACAGTGGGTTTTGGCAAAGCAAATCAGAAATAGAGAAAGCAACTGTATTTCAGGTTTCCAGCCTTGGAGCAAGGCAGAAGGAAGATGCAGAATGTATATGTTCCAACAAAAGTAGGAACCCAAGACTAATGGTGGCTAGATGCATAAGTGACTGTTGAACTGATGTGGTGGGTTGACCCTGGTTGGATGCCAGGTGCCCACCAAAGCCACTCTATCACTCCCCCTCCTCAGCTGGACAGGGGGAAGAAAAATATAATGAAAGCCTCATGGGTCAAGGTAAGGATAGAGATAGATCATCCACCAATTACCATCACAGGCAAAACAGACTCGACTTGGGGAAATTAGCTTAATTTATTATCAATCAAATCAGAGTAGGATAATGAGAAATAAAAGCAAATCTTAAAACCGCCTTCCCCCCACACCTCCTTTCTTCCTGGGCTTAATGTTACCCCCAAGTTCTCTACCTCCTCCCTCCAGCGGCACAGTGAATGGGGGTTGTGGTCAGTTCATCACATGTTGTTTGTGCCACTTCTTTCTCCTCAGGGGAGGACTCCTCACACTCTTCCCCTGCTCTAGCATGGGCTCCCTCCCATGGGAGACAGTTCTCCACAAAATTCTCCAATGTGAGTCCTTCCTGTGGGCTACAGTTCTTCACAAACTGCTCCCATGAGTCTCTTCCACAGGGTGCTACTTCAGGAACAGACTGCTCCAGCATTGGTCCCCCATGGAGTCACAAGTCCTGCCAGCAAACCTGCTTCAGNAAACCTGCTTCAGCATGGGCTCCTCTGTCTTCATGGATTCGCATGTCCTGCCAGGAGCCTGCTC
>VZTV01018144.1:0-12004 GCA_013400875.1 Anhinga rufa | reverse complement strand
AGAGGAAAGAGACTGTCACAGCTGGTGAAAGCACTTACTGGTGCCAACATATGCTTTATTGTTAGACCCAACTCTAACTGTTGTCAAAATCTAACTGGATGGTAGGGGAATAGAAAAGACAAGATGACAGTTGAAATCTTTCCCACAAAGTATGAATATTCTACTCTCAGTGAGTCAACCATCATTTCTATGGCTTTCAGTGGGACAGTATCTGTAAAGGAGGCAGGGAATAGCTACTGGCATTGTTGCCTCCAGGAGTACCAATGTGCTGATTTGAGGATGTGATCAGAAATAATGTTGGGTCATTGCGAGATTCTCTTTAGCCTGAAGATTGTGTCAGTAATGCTAGACCAGGCAGCTATTACAATAATCTGCTGTGGGAGAAGGGCAAATAGCATGTTCATTAAATCAGCCTGTGATACCCATCTGACATTCAGAGGATTATAATAATAATAGATAATGAAAAAGAGGGAATTGTAGCAGGATACAAATACAGGAGAAAGAAAATGTAAATTATTTGAGAATTATTTGACAGTTACTAACAAACAAGGTAACCAAATGGAGATGCCGTACTTAAGAGCCTGAGATAGGGATATATGGCACATGACACAAGAGAGAGCAGGGACAGAGATCACTGAATAAACTTAATATTGGTGTATGGTATAAAGAGCAAGGGTAAAAAAAAGATAGCTTAAAGCATTATGCCTGATTGAAAGTGGCAAAACAGTTGAGCAGGAGATTTCCAAGAGAGGAAAACCAGTTCCTTTCTGAGCAATATAGAATGAGACACCTTTTTTTTGTGTTTTGAAAAGTTGCAGAGCTAAAGTCAGGGAGGAAATAAAGTCAGAGCAGTACCTCCTCCAGCCACCAAGTCAGCAGGAAAGAACAGGAGAAAATATATACAAATAATTATTTTCTATCTTCAGTTATTTTAGACATCTTTTGTTTATTGAAAACCAAGTGCAGATGCAAACTTTCTTTCCATGTACCAGTTAGGCAAATGAAGTTTACGTTTCCAGTGAAAGAAATTAATTATTGATTAATCTTTCTTCTCTTCTTCCCCCACCCCTTCAATAAATATTGAAAAAAAAAAAGATTTCAACCTGCACAAAAGGGTTTTTCAATCTTGGTTCATCCTCCCAATTTCACCCCACTAGGCTGTGCTGTCCATATATATTTATTGTAATGGTACAGCTCACTGAGCCTTGCTGGTTGTTACCAGGGTTCTAAGCATGTTCTCTCTGTAATAATCCATTGCAATTTCCTAAAACATACCTGGATTTGTGATGTTATTTATTCTCTATAAATTCACATTGCTTTTTTTTGTAATCACAATTTTATTCTTTGTATTCCTCCAATAATCACTCACAATTGCTAGCTCGGGTGTACATTTACTGAGAACTAATTACCAGTGGAACTGAACAACTAAATACATGCAAGCATGCATATATACATAGATGTGTTTATTTGTTGCCAATAACAAATTTGGAAAGAAGGAAGAGTTCAAGAAGAACAGGAATGAGTGAAAAACCATGTTGTGTTTAGCAAATCTTTGCAACTTGAAAGAATGGAATTTTTTTGAAGGCCAGACATTTCTCCTTAGACCCTTGCATAGAGAATCATCTGCCTCAACAGTCAGGCTGTTTACTTGTGACATTTTCAAAATTAAACAATCCTACTTTGATTCAGAATAACATCTGTAAAAATTTACATTTACAAAAATGTAAATAAAATTGAAGAAAAGACACTTGGAGAGTTTGTGGAACCGAAGAGGAAGCAAAAAGTGTCATTTCCAGTCTCACGAAATTCCTCAGGGATTTTGTGTGTGTGTGTGTTTTTATTTAATGAAAACAACAAAGCACAACAAAAATAATTTCATTTTGATTTGAGCATACTGCTCTCTTTCCCTGGTTTGGCAAATGAACAGTTGATTATTCAGCTTCTGCTGTAAGACTACTGGCACTGCATTTATTTACCTCTCTGCAAATCTTCCCATTCAGAGCATTCACAGATCCATAACTTCTCATGAATAATGTACTAACTAGCATAAATGTGACACTTTCATATACATGTCCTGATCTGATTAATTGAGGCCCACAACATCCTATGATCTATGTTATCTCATCCTGGCAGTTTTTATATATTAGATTGACCTGAAATACACTTTTAATTGATTTTTACCAGCAAATCCAAAGAGCTGCAGTTTGAATTTTACTTGTAGTCAGCCTGGATCCTCACTTCAGTTGCACTGCATTTTGTACAAGATCACAACAAAGCACCTTAAGTATATATTAAAATGTTAAACAAAATATAGCATAAAGGAATAAGAGAGCAAAATGCAAAACCACACTGCTTAAAGTCTTATTAAAATAGATATATGTCAACAATGACAAGAAGAAGTTTGATACACCACAAAAAAATGAATAATCCAGTACTCAGAACTGGGAAACAGTTGGATACGAATTTTTTAAAAATCCAAATTCAGTACTAATTATCAGCAAAAGTTTGGAAAGAAGAGGGCTAATATAACACCATAATCCTTCATTTGTCTCTGTAAAGAAAGATATGTACCTTCTTCTGAAGGCCTGTGGTAAAGTTGAAGCCTCAGAGGCTCTGGTTGGTCGTTAGGAAAAGCTCCTTTCCCAACAGGGTGGTACAGCCCTGGCACAGGCCACCAGGGAGGTGGACTCCATTTGGATTTCCAAGACTCATCTAAACAAAGCCATGATTGCCCTGATCTAGTGTGGAGATAGTTCTGCTGTGAGTGGGAGGTTGGACCAGAGACCCCAGAGGTTCCTTCCACCAACCTCACTGAGATCTCTAAATAACAGGATGACTTGGAAGATGAGGGGAGAGCAAAGCAAAGATCCACCTCACTTGCTGGATGACTTTCCACTGAAAGTTTTTTCTGCTTATCTGTCACCCCAGGCAGTCCAGTATCTTGTGCATGGCAAGACACATTTTCTGGCATAGTCTTATCATTCCTGTGTGCACAGAAAGCACCACTTCCAGGGTCCTTTTAGTATTCCCCCAGAAACACACTCAGGCAACCTTGGGCTGCTTGATAGCATCCTTCATGGAGGACCACTCCTTTGAGTCCAGCATCAGCTCATTCCCCCATTCCTATTCTAGCATTTCTCACAATACTCTGATGCCTGGGCACATACAGGAATTTGCATTGCAAATGTGCCTGGAAAGACCTGAAGAGTATAAGCTTTCATGATGTTCTGCTGCTAAAAGTGTATTGGAAAGGAGTTACAGACCCTAAAGCTATTGCAAGGCATAAAACAGAACGTACAAGTGTGCACTAGATCCTGCCCCTGAGCAGATGAATGCAAAAACACAGCAGTGAAAAAGGGTGAGGTCTCAGTGGAACAGGCCGAACAACAAGCTTGGATGTTCATTGTATTTGGTTTGGCTACTAAATGTCCTGACAACAGTTATATAAAGGATAAAAAAGCCTTGATGAGAACAACGAAGGCCCTTACTTATTTCTCTTGGTGGCGGAGTTATGAACAAAGCTGGTAAGCAGAAGATAAACAAATTGGAGCAGAACCAGAGGTAAGTGGAGAAAACATGACAATATGAGGCAAAAATGCGTCAAAACTATGAAAAGCAAATAAAGAAATATAAAAGACGGGAGATAAATATGCAAAGGAGGAACAGTGCAGACAATAGATAAATGCCTTAAGAAAAATGCCTCGTAGTGGGCTTGTATCTAATAACTGTAGGAAGATCAACCATTATGCAAGAGTCTGCAGACCAGAAAAAAAAACAAGGAGGGAAAGCACGATACCTGGGATACAAGCAGTGGCTCAAAATATCAGATTTTATACATTTTTGACACTAGCATATTTCAAAATGGCAGAAATTTTTTTTTAAAGCTCTGACTAGCACCAGATAAGCGAAAAACCTGGCAGAGGCACACAGACAAACAGGAAATTGAATGGGAAGCAGACATCAATGCTTCTGTGAATATGCAAAGCTACAAAGGCTTCCACCACATTGTGCCACAGGAGAAAGCAAACCCAGAGCTAAGCAAAGAGAAATTAAATTTTCATGCAAGCTCTAAGGCAGTGTAAGACAAAAACACACTAGAAAGGATATTCATTGGCCAAACAACACAGAAATCATTGCTTTCAGCAGTAAATTAAAGGAATCCTGACATGAAACCAGAGAGAAATGATCCATATGAAACTACAGGAGTGAAACGGGTAAGCCAACATAAAATATTCAGAGCAGACAGTATGATGCAACTGCTAGCAAGACAGAAATCCTTTCTGATAGCCCAGTCCTGCAGATACTGTCGCAACGTCAGAGCTAGCAGTTTCAATGTGTGCTGAGCTTCAGATGCAACTGACCTCCTACGCACTTTCTTTTGCACAGAGAAGGCACGACCCTGAATGAGGCTGTGAAGACCTTGACCTGACAGAAATTGATACTACAGAAAGCATCAGGTTGTGGCATGGGTGTAAGGAGGTCCTAAGAAGCCCACGAAGTACTATGTGTGTGATCTTTTCAAGGAACCATGCCTCAGGCTATCACAAATATTAAGACATGCTAAGAGTTTGTTACTAGCATTGCAGATCAAAGCAGACAGATCACCAGATCCTGATGTCTGGGAAGAAAAAGCTCAGCTGAAAGTACAGGAAAACCATTATGAAGCTGAAGGCTGTCCTTCAAGGTGGACTTGATTATGAAAGGTAAAACTGACTCCACAAATGGGTCCCTGGCCATCATGCTTCATACCTGGTGGCGAAGCTGAAGTCAAGCCTTCCTTCCAACTGAGACAAGGGAATTTAAAGCTGTGCATCCTGTGACTGCTCTATCTAGGATGAAGGCATTTAGCATACAAATAGGTGGTGCTGTCATACTGTCCCAAGAAGTATGCCGACAAAGGGAGGTGAAGCAAGTAGACAGGTTTTGTGCTGTGCTGCAGTTCCTGTGCGGTCCAGGAAAGCACTGAGATATCTGCATCTCCTAGGGCAGAAATGTAGGTGCTTAAATGATTATGCAGTTTTAGAGATCCTGATTCGATGATTTGGGGCCTGATCTCATATGTGGGTCTCAACCAGATGGCATCTGCAGGGAGAGCTGAGATGTAGAGATAGATCTTCCTCTGATGTCACCCTTTAGGTCTGTATAACTTTTGGAAATTGCAACCCTACACACCCATGATAGATTCTGATTATAGAGTAGTTTCCCGTCAGCGTTTTTCCACTGATGCCCACTGAGTTTTGCCTGACTTGCATCAGTGTGATGGGAGAGAAATCTAAACCACTCAGCAATCACTAGTGTGTCTCCAAGGAGTGTAGCAGGCAAGATTTTGGGGAGATTTTGTGCTGCTGTTTCCTTATCAGCTGGCTTTCAAAGCAGCAACAAACCAATTACTTGGGGAATGGATGATAGAGGACAGAAACAGCATCATGCTGTAGACTTCCCTTCCTGGGTCAGGGAAGGAAAAGCTCATAGCCTGGGAAGATCAAGTTTTTACATGAGACCTATCCAGCTGAGATTCCTTCTTAATGGTTTGCTCTGAAAGCAAGGAAGCAGGCTGGAAGCAGCCCAGGTAAGACCAGTTTCATATTTGGACAGCAGCATCATTCCCCTCCCCAGAGTTGCCCTATAGTGACATATATTTTGCCGGTTGCTGTATGAAAGACACATTGCTCTGTAATATTTCTAATTTATTATTATTTGATAATTTATTATTTATTAATATCTGGGATGAGTGGCTGATACTGCCATCCAACAAGACCTGGACAGGCTGGAGAGCTGGGCCAAGGGGAACCTCATGGTATTCAACAAAAGCAAGTGCAAGGTCCTGCCCTGGGGAGGAACAGCCCCAGGCACCAGTACAGGCTGGGGCTGCCCTGCTGGGAAGCGGCTCTGCTGAGAAGGCCCTGGGAGCGCTGGTGGGCAGCCAGTGCCCCTGAGCCAGCGCTGGGCCCTCGGGGCCAAGGAGGGCAGCGGTGTCCTGGGCTGCATGGACAGGAGTGTGGGCAGCAGGGCGAGGGAGGCCATCCTGCCCCTCTGCTCTGCCCTGGGGAGGCCGCAGCTGGGGTGCTGTGTCCAGTGCTGGGCCCCCAGTGCCAGAAGGACAGGGAGCTGCTGGAGCAAGGCCAGCGCAGAGCCACAAGGATGCTCAGGGGATGGAGCATCTCCCTGGGGAGGAAAGGCTGAGAGACCTGGGCTTGTTCAGCCTGGAGAAGAGAAGGCTGAGGGGGATCTCCTCAGTGCTTATCAGTATCTGAAGGGCGGGTGTCAGGAGGATGGGACTGGGCTCTTCTCAGGGGTGCCCGACGACAGGACAAGGGGCAACGGGCACAAGCTGGAACATGGGAAGTTCCACTGAAATATGAGAAAAAACTCCTTTGCTGTGCGGGTGCCAGAGCAGTGGCCCAGGCTGCCCAGAGAGGCTGTGGAGTCTCCTTCCCTGGAGCCATTCACACCCCGCCGGGATGCAGTCCTGTGCCCCTGCTCTGGGTGTGCTGCTCACGCAGGGGCTGGATGAGGGGAGCTCCAGAGGTCCCTTCCAACCCCCACCATTCTGTGATTCTGTGGTTACCAGCTTTGAGTACAAATGTTCCACCTCCCAGCATATTCTGCAAAATGTTTGCATTTTGTATTTGCATCTGTCATGTTTGTCAAGTGGTTATGGTCTCAGGAGCTTCCCTTAATTGTTTATAGGTGCTTCATACATACAGTGCAGAAGGTAGAACCCAGGTGGCCAGGGTTTCGTAGCACTGAACTTTACAAAGATACTTTGGGAGAGTGGGTGACCTGATGCAGCAAGTAGGACAGGGAGGAGAAAAGGGGTGATACTGAGAGGGCTCATGGCATAATAATTAGCCACGGCAGAGCCATGATGAGACTGTCTAGTGAAGACTAATGCACCAACCTGGCACCAATATTGCTAAAAATGTGGCTTACTTGGGAAGGATTTCAGGTGTGCCCAAAGTTCTTGGGAGCTGATGCTGGCCCCATCAGCCCCAGGTTCAATAGGTTTCCAACAGAGATCAGGTCTTGCCCCAGATGGAGACAACACTCTTCCCTAGTAAACTGAAGTGGCCAGTGGGGTGGGAGGTGAGCTTTCCAGATAGGAAAGATAGTTAATCCCTTTGCTGCCTTGTCAAGACCCTCCTCTGTGCTTGTTCTACATGTGAGCTGAGAGTCAGTGTCTGGGTGGGTGAGCATCAGCTGCATCCACTTCTATATGGCTGATAACTACTTGGTCCCTCTCAGGAATCCCATTTTTTACTGTCTTCCTTCTCCTGTGACTTGTGCTCCTTGCTGGTCATAAGTCCCGGGCTCTTGGTAATACTTGTCAGTGCCAGAAACAAGGTTCTCTACCCAAGCACCTTAGGGGCTTTCCAGGACCCCATGAAAAAGGGACAAACTTATGCCCTGCTCAGCTACTTCCATATTTGTAGTGCCAGAAGGGATGATGCTGATTAACAGCCAAATAAAAGACTTCCTGGGTTTATTAATTTCAGTCTGATGCTTCCCATCAGTATTTCTTGTTGACAAGACCTTTCAGAATGGCGGTGTGTTGATCATGTGCAGAGATTGGAGTTGGCAGGTTCAGGTCTCAACCCAAAGATTCAGATGTACGTCCAGCTCCGGCTTTCTAAATGTAGCTGTACAGAAGTGTCTTATGACTACAGAAATATTTACCTCTGTTACAAACATGCAAACCTAAGTTTCTCCTGACAAATGCATGCAGAAATTTCTTTTTCCTTTGGAAAGGAAGTAGGAGGGTGACAGAATCAGACATCATAGATCTGTGATTATGAACTAAATTATTGATGTTCTTATGAGTCAAACTCTTTATTGTGGCTGAATGGTAGATTATGACAGCTAATGGTCTCTACAGTCTATTTGCTATATTATTTATATCAATCATCTACACCTAGTTCTCTCAATGTGCATGACTTCAAGGTTGAAAGAATACTGCAGAGAAGAATTTGTGAATAGTAATTAAAATAAAAGCATTGAGTTAATTTCCATAGAACTTGATCCTTCCACTGATTTACAATGATAATTTACATATGTGATTTTCCTTTTTTTTTTTTTTTCCACATGCAGGGTTGTCGAGGGAGCAAGAGTCTCTTACTTCCAACATGGGGTTCAAGCTGGGAGGTAGTTGCTTAGACATTGAATTGCCTTGAGTTTCTTCCTTCTGTATACAATTGTTTGTCAATGCAGTGCGCAGCTGAAAAGTCATAGGACTAAGATATCCCCTCTTTTTCCATAAATAAAGAAGAACAAGCAAAATCATCACTGATGTTCAAATACTCAAACATGTGCACATATAAATTTGTAGCATCTTTTAAACTAAAGAACAAGTTAATGACAAACAAATCGTTCTTCTGGATAATTTACAAGTGGATCAAATGGCTACAATTGTCAATTAATTATTGAGACTAAATGGTTTAAGCAGGGTAACAGTAATATCTGTTTATCTTGAAGTCATTTCCCAGGCACTAAACAAGTTCTGGGCATGTTTTCCTCTCTCTAAGAGATCAATATCCCTCAAGTTTGTCTACCATAATATTTACACCCAAGCAGGATTATTGGGAATGGCAGAAGTTGGACAAAGCATCTAGAAAAGAAAGCCACAAGCAAATGCTTCAAACTTTACAATTCACATTTATTTTGAAAAAATGTTTTGTTAAAAATACTCCTACAAAGGCATTGGAGCAGTGGGTTTCTGTTTCCTTTATAAATACATCTGATTTATTTATTTCTTTATTTTTCTTAGTAACATCGAAAGACATCTGATGAAGCCAGGGGAAGCCCTGGTCTGAATGGAAGACACATCCCTGTGTAACAAGGACCTGCACACTATCTCCCCATTCACAATTAAAAAAATACAAATACTGTCATGAAAAGTGTTGCATTGTCCACAGGGCCACAACCAACATACAGGATGATGAAGACTAGGAAACTAGGGTTGGGGATGCCCCTGGAGCCCAGCTAATGTACCCTTGGACTACTGTTAAGGGGATGACAACATGTAGCATTGTCTAGACACAGTTGTCTTTGGGCAGTTGAAGGATATACACAATTTCCCCATCATGACAGCTGCTTCCAAAGCCCTAAGAAGGAGGTCAGAGCACAGCAAAATCTCCTCTCCCTACAAGCATTCCCTATGACATAGGCAGCTCCTCCATAAATCTTCCAGTGAAGTCTGACAGCTTCACACCTTGTCACATCGGAGGAGCCATATGAGCAAAAAACAACAAAGCACAAAGGCTGTGATTTTTGTCAGGCAAGTCCTGACAGGCAAGTGGATTCATTGCCACAGTGCTCAAGCACCCTCTTCCCTGCTACATTACTGCTACCTCTTTTCTCACCTTTCAGCCCTCAGCGTAAGGCTCCCTTCCCTCCATGACCTTTTTGCTTTCTTCCTTGCATTACTGACCTGGGCTTTAGTCTCTGAGCTAGTACAGATCTTCCCTGCAAGGACTCTTCTAAAATGGAAACATGGACAGCTATGTTGGCTCTTCAGTTCCTCAGAAGCCCATTGATAAATGGCATCTAGGGGTGCAGAGGGCAGTTTGACTGTCTGTGCCCAGCTCACCCGGAATTTTGAGCTCCCAGTTGCAACTCACCTGTGTCCTGTACTCCAACACTTCTCAGACCACAGCTGGACATCACAGCTTTACTTGGGACAGTGCTTCGAAACACCAGGCTCATTCCTCCAGCAGGAACTGCTACTGCTTGGCTCTGGCTTCAACTGCTTGAACACTCCCACAAAACTTAAAATGGGACCTCAAAGCACGCCCTGGGTAGACTGAGTTCACAGCCCATCCAAAACAGACTGCACAGCAGGGAGTGACACAAGGCCAGCAAAGCCTTTCCAAAGCAGACCTGGGAATAGAAATCATGTCCTCAGCCTGATGGACATACTCATTTACCTGTGGGTAAGAGGTAGGGTTGGCCCCTTTTCCCCAAACTATTCCATGGGAACATTCACCAAGGATCCTGACACACTTGCCCTGGTTTCATACAACTTTCTACTTCTTTGTCCAGGAAGATATGGGATGCAAGTTGGCTGACGTTTCCAGGGAGGAAGACAGATAGGCAGAGGGGGGATTTTTTCATGGGAAGAAATGTAGATGAAAACAGGTTCCCTGCAGAGATGTGCTGAGCCAGCTCCAAGGAAGGGAATCCTTTGCAATGGCCCAAACCTAAACAAACCATCTAGCCCTCCTGTACTAAGGAAGGGATAAAGGGCAAAGAAACAATGCAGAGGAGAGATAGCTGATGATGGAGGGCAAGCAATAAAAAAGAAAAGAGTGCAAGGGTCACAGGCTGAAAAGTGGATGGAGGAGTCACTGGAGGAGGGCATCCAACAGAAGACCCCCTGATGCAGGGGTCTATGCTTGGATCCACAAGTGAAGGAACAGATGCAAATCCCTAGCCCCTGATTTCTCCCCCTCCAGCTCCAGCAGGACAGCAAGGGTTGTGCTGTGATGTGTGGCCTTGGTTCAGGAGAGCCATTATGAAGAGGGGAAAAGTGAAGTCAGGACCTCAGCAGGAGAATCTGGATGATCTAGAAGGACCACAGCCTGGCACTCTGGAGATGTGTGTACCAGGGACTGCTCTCCTTGTAGAAGGGGCACATGTCAGGGCACCCACAAACTGCAGTTGTCTGAGACCTCAAGTCTCTCTAACTCCCTCACCCTCCAGAGTCTTTCCTTCCACCCCTGCTCAAGCCAGGTTTTTCGCTGCCCAGACCTTCTGGGCAGTCTTCTGCCCAGTATTCTGCCCAGACTGCTTGATGGGACAAGGGTGACCAGACTTGTCTGTCCACTCTGCACATGGCTGATCCTGGGTAGGGTGAGCTGGGGTGTCTCACCTCCTTCCACTGTTGAACAGCTTGGAAGAAAACTCTCGAGCTTGAAGGCAAGATGGTCAGTGCTTCTCCTGGCCTGAGAGACCTAGCCACAATCTGACTGTGTGACCCTGAGCAAGTTCTTACTCCAGAAGTACCACAGTATTTTGGGACTTCCTGCAATTTGAACTCAGCTGTTTAAATGGGAATTGTACCCTGACTTCTTTGTGGCTGTCTGTCTTTACTTCTCTGTACCTCAGATGTGTGGAAAGTCTTGGCTTGTCTCTCAGCCGTGTGCTTTACAGACTGTGAGGTGCTCAGGTATGGTGGGAGCAGATATAGTGGTCACTAGAAGCTGGGCTGGCCAACATGAAAGCCATAGTCCTGCAACTTAGTCTCCTCACATGAGGGTTGGGCTGTCTGACAATAAAGTCTGTGATTCTCATATGACCCCAGTGCTCCTGAAATCATAAACACAGGAGCTGTGATTTTCAGAGGAAAAAGAACCATCAGAGAGCTTATAAAATCATCAGCTAGAAATACGCTGGTCCTCTTCCTTCCAGCCCTTACTGGAGATCAGAGTCCAGAGGGGGCTCTGATCAAGCTCTGTGCAAGCAGCAAAAGTACACCAAAAGTTGTATCCCTTCCCTCCTCTCCTACAGCTTACAAGGGTCTGCAGGGAGCCAGGACTACACATCCAAGGACTCCTTCTGCTTCAGAAAGGCCCTTCTCCCACATTCCTGGCCTGCTCTGCAGAAGGAAACGAGACACTGCCCATGTCAAACAGCTTTTCACTTATGCCACCAAGGTAGCCCTAAGCCACAGAAGGGGTTTTTGCCTGGATCTAAGTTGTCCTCAGGACATAAAGAACATGTTCAGCTTCAGAGCTGGGCCGGCACTCACAACTGAACCTTGCACTTAATACCTGTCTGTATCTTGTCCTGGAGCCCCCAACATTCAATGCCTGCTCTGGGGTGCCTCTGGGATTTCACTGCATGCACCCAGCCCAGCCCTGAATCACTCCATTGCACCAAGACCTCTTTGCCCATTTTAGAACCTCGTCCTGGGCTCCTTTCCTGCATTTTCGTTCTTGAGGCAGCTCTCATGAGTCCTTTTGGACCCATGGTTAGATACCCAAGCAGCCAGCAGCGACCGCTCATG